>CM062290.1:100125377-100425628 GCA_031216915.1 Pictodentalium vernedei | reverse complement strand
TGCTTTACTTGATTTTCAAGTAATTTCAATCAAGGGTAAAGAGCATATGGAAGGTGTTTTGTTAAGCATCACCAGATCCGAGTAAAATATCAAGTTCATACTCTTATGAAAACTCAAATCTTGGAAATATTTTGTCAGTACAGTGGAGCCCCCTTAACTGGTAGAGTGCTGAATTATTTTTGGGGATCAAAATTTGTTCACATATCCTTGCGTTGTTACAATTTATGGGAGAGTGCCTGTAGGCACTCTCCCATAAGTTGCAACAAAGCAAATCCTTGTAGACTAAATAATTTCACTTCAAACTTGATATGAAACACTTCCCCTGAATATCAAGCCTTTAAGCTCTTGTACCTGCACATCAAAGTAAAGCCAACTATGGGCTTCCAGCACTCTTACAGTTAACTGGAAAAACTCTTAAGTCAATGACCCTGAAATTGAATATAATTTCCCAACACAAAACCATTTACCATACCTCCAGTACAAATTTGACCTTTTAATTGAATATAGGTTACAGTCGTAAACTCCTGTTAAATGAATAAAAAATCTTAATTACCCTTAATCTTAATTACCCTGACCCTCCCCAGTTTTGCTTTGTTTATAGACCTGTATGGCATCGGTAAATCCAATACAGGCATTTAATCTATTATATCTTGTTTGACAGAGCTCACGGAAGATTGTTCAGATATCTGAACATAGGTGACACAATCAGGAATTGAACCATCACAGCAGGAACGAATCATCATGCCTTGATGATATAGTTTGACGAATCTTTACCCAGCGCAGATGATATCCAAATTTATTATTTTAAATATTAGTTTATCATGTGACTCCACATTGGAACGAGCATGCAATGAGGGGGTCACTTAATATGGTTTTGATAAAAAAAAATTTAAAACGATTTTTTCAGCTGCTTAATTTGTATACTACACAGGCACATCTGGTGGAGACCTTGGGTAAAGGGATAATATTATTCATTCAGGGCTACAGTTAAAACTCAAGAATGTCTTGAAAATTAAATTGTGGGTGAATAGATAACGACGGTAAACCGATATTTTTGTAATTACACTGGTATTCATTTGATACTTGTTTAAATACCGGTATATATCGATTTATCAATATAAGGTGCAGCTCTCTCAAACATTTCATTTTGGGTGCTGGAACTTGGAACTGAGAACCACAACAATTCTGTGGATTCCCGAGGTATTAATTTTTTCTAAGAAGGGCAAAACAAAAGTTAAGATTTTAACATTTACTTTAATAGATGTCCTTGTTTGGCAGTTGTTACATCACTCCAAAAATCAGAATTTTTATTCGTCATGAACAATTGAATGAGAATTTTTCTGAGAATTGCTGTGTGATTTAGTAAAAGAAAAATAAAGAAGAAAAAGCTGTTAGTTTTTGTTTATAGTTCCCCATGGGACCATAAGAAGTGAAACAGTACTTGCTTACTGTAGTAAACAAGCTCAGTTTTATTGGTAAAATAGTGCCCTGTCACCAGTGCTTGGGGCTGAAGTCCTCTAAAATGGGCACCAATAATATAAATGATTCACAGAAATTGACTTTATCACCCAGATGTTGTCACTATTAGACATTGTGCAGAAATATGTGACCTTAAACCAATTAATAAATAAATTCATCTATTTATTTATTTATTAGGGTTTAATAACACTTTAACAGTCATGGTCATATCATGTCGGTGACAGTTTTACGGGTAGATGAAGCCAGAATCTCGGGAGAGAATCACCGAGCAACGATGAGCCACTGCTAGCTCCCCAACATCGTAACTCTGCACTGTAGCACAGGCAGGGTTACGGGTTAGAGTGATTGAAGACATACACACAATGGACAAGCAGTATACCTTTGTACACAGCATCATCATGCCCCTATGTGGACAATTAGGGTTCCTTGCTGAAGGATACAACATGGGAGTCCGAATCAATCACTCAGACAGTCACCCATCCAACAGTAACTGGGCTCGACGTTGCTTAACTCTTTACCTTACATGAAAAGCAGACAACACATGTAAACAAAGTTCTTGAACAATTAATTTTTAGCTCAAATTTGAGCTTATGCAATGGCCAGTCACCCGTCTATCTATCACCAATTCAATACGGCTCGGGCTAGAGGCAGCATTTATGAACCGATCTTTACGAAACTTCTTGGGAACCTTTGTTATCGAGTGGGACGAGAACAAGTGTTTTTGGGCCCGGTCCGAAATTCAAGTTGGCCGCTGGCAGCCATTTTGTACAAAATTAGGTGCAATCAGATTTTTGCATAGAACTTCCATATGAAAGCTCTGATTTGAATAATTTTTTTTGTGTGAATGTTTCATACCATGGGGTACATCGCATATAATACAGGTTTTTTTCTTGTGCGTAAATTATGCAAATTAGACGAACTTTGATGTATTTAGTGTTACTTTCAGCACTGTAAGTGCAAAGGCCAATACGGCTCAGGCTAGAGGTCGTATTTATGAACCGATCTTTACGAAACTTCTTGTGTACCTTTGTTATCACCGTGGGACGAGAACGAGTGTTTTGGGGTCCGGTGTGAAATTCAAGAATGCCGCTGGCAGCCATTTTGTATAAAATTAGGTGCAATCAGAGTTTTGTGCAGAACTTCCATATGAAAGCTCTGATTTGAATAATTTTGTGTGTGAATGTTTAGTACCTTGGGATACATCACATATAATACGGGTTTTTTTCTTGTGCATAAATTATGCCAATTAGACTAACTTTGATCTATTTAGTGTTACTTTCGGCACTGTAACTGCAAATGCCAATATGGCTCGGGCTAGAGGCCATATTTATGAACCGATCTTTACGAAACTTTTTGAGTACCTTTGTTATCACCGTGGGACAAGAACGAGTGATTTTGGGTGTGGTCCAAAACTCAAGATGCCCACCAGCAGCCATTTTGTACTTTAGTTAATGCAATCAGTTTTTTGTACAGAACTTCTGTATGAAAGTTCTGATTTGAATAAATTTTTGTATGAATGTTCAGTAACATGGAATACATCACATATAATACGGGTTTTTTTCTTGTGCAGAAATTATGCAAATTAGATGAACTTTGATTTATTTAGTGCTACTTACAGTTAAAACTAGAAGTCCTGTCACGAATTGTGCGCTTATCTTGGCTTAATTGCGCGTTGGAATTGCGCGCAATTGCCATATTGAATGGCATCCAAAACACGGCGTGTTCTACTGGTTATTCATAGCAAACACATGCAATGTTTTTGCCAATGGACCTCTGGGTTACCCAGAGGTCCATTGACTGAACCATTGCTTGTGCACAGGCCATATGTACAGAATTTGGTAGCTTTACTTGGGTCATAACGCGCACATTAACGCGCATATCAACGTGCTATTTCTGCGCATTTCATGACAGGACTTCTAGTTTTAACTGTATATGTAAAGTGCACATGTCAATACGGCTCGGGCTAGAGTCTGTATTTATGAACCGATCTTCACGAAACTTCTTGGGTACCTTTATTATCACCTTGGGATGAGAACAAGAGTTTCTAGGTGTGGTCCAAAATTCAAGATGGCTGCCAGTGGCCATTTTGTACCGAAATTAGGTCCAATCAGTTTTTTGTACACGACAGCTGTACTTTTGAACGGATCTTTACAATACTTTACATGTACCTTTGTTATCAGGTCATTACCTAGATGTTTGTCATTGCTGTGTCATATACTATACATGTACATGTCTTAAACAAGTTGAGCTACAGTCTCATTGACATTTTCATTTTATTTTTAGCTCAACTTTGACGTAGTCAAATTTTTAGCTCAACTTTGACGTAGTCAAATTTGAGCTTATGCCATGGCCCATTGTCCATCTGTCCACCAACAATTCAATACGGCTCCGGCTAGAGGCCGTATTTAAGACTGTCACGATTATGAATTTTCATAATCGATTATTTTGTCATAAAAATTGATGGTTAATTGATTATTTATGGTTAATATTTCTGTCTCGTTTCCTAGAACTTCGTCTATGAAATAACTTGGGAGGCGTTAAAAATTAAAATATCCTAATCGTAAATGAAGCAAACGAACACCAAACCTTGAAAAATTTGACAAAGCAGAATCTACATCGCATAGATTCAAACTTCAAATCACAGAAAAATGCATACTAAACTCACTAATGGCCCCATCCACGCTCAATGCGTAATGATTATGAATTTAGCCTTAGGGAATGTCAAGTCAACAAAGCTTTACACGTGGAAATGAAACTTCCGGTTGCGGTATGTCGGAGAACAAAATAAATCATCATACTTTAAAAATAACATGGCATTTTGAAGTTTTTCCCTCTTTACTTTCCGTATGTTAAAATTGCTTATCAAGTATCAAATTGATAAAAACAAAAACAACTCAACACTCAACGATGTCTTATTGGCAAGGAATACAATGTAGCCATTCACAGTAAGGCATCATCGAGTATTATGTTATTTTTGTTAAAGTGTTATCACCGCTAATGGCAGTGAGCCAGCGATGCTGGAACCGGAAAGTTCGGCCCATGAATGGTAATGATTCAGCTCCTGTTCAGTGTGAAAATGCTTTCCCTTTGGGGGCTCAATCTTTCCAGGGATTTATTTTATTTATTTACTCATTTATTTATTGGTGTTTGACACTTGAACACTTTGAAAGGTAGGGTCATACTTTCGGCTAACTTTAACTCGCGTGGTGCCGCGACTTGAACTATATATTGGTTTTATGTTTTAACCCCGTTCACACACACATTTGTTGTTGAAATAGGTCCTTTATGTGAAACAATAGCTTGTGAATCAATATTTCCCCTTTGTTTAACGAAAAGGTATGACAGCAACTGTCCAGTCAAATAATTGATCATTGAAAAAAATCGTCGATTATGACCTCAATCGACGGTTGATCGATTTTTCAATCATTCGTGACAGCCTTAGCCATATTTATGAACCATCTTTATGAAACTTCTTGGGTAACTTTTTTATCACTGTGGGATGTGAACGAGTGTTTTTGGGTGCAGTCCAAAATTCAAGATGGTAACCAGGAGCCATATTGTACCAAAATTAGTGCAATCAGTTTTTTTGTACAGAACTTCTGTATGAAAGTTCAGATTTGAATAAATGTTTGTATTTCGAATACATCACATATAGTACAGGGTTTTTTCTCGGGCAGAAATTATGCAAATTTGATGAACTTTGATTCATTCAATGCTTCTTAAACACAGTAAGTGCACTTGTCAATATGGCTCGGGCTGAAGGCTGTATTTATGAACCGATCTTCACAAAACTTCTTGTGTACCTTAGTTATCACCTTGGGGTGAGAACGAGTGTTTTTGGATACAGTCCGTAATTCAAGATGGCTTCTGGCTGCCATTTTGTACCGAATTTAGGAACAATCAGTTTTTTGTACACAACTTCTATATGATGGTTCTGATTTGATTAAATTTTTGAATGCATGTTCAGTAACATGGAATACATCACATGTAATACAGATTTTTTCTCATGCAGAAATTATACAAATTAGATGAACTTTGATTTGTTCAGTGCTACTTATACACAATTAGTACACATGTCAATACAACTCGGGCTAGAGGCTGTATTTATGAACTGATTTTCATGAAACTTCTTGGATACCTTTGTTATCACCTTGGGATGAGAATGAGTGTTTTTGGGTGCAGTCCAAAATTTCAAGATGGCCGGCGGTGACCAGTTGGACAAACTTTTGATTTATTCAGTGCTACTTATACACAGTAAGTGCACATTTTAATGCGTCTCTGGTGAGATGCATCTAACTGTCACCCACCTTTACAATACTTTACCTATACATTTGTTACAGGCTACGGTCAGTATTTATGTACAGACCTTTACTATACTTTACATGCACCTTTGTTATCAGGTCATTACCTAGATGTGTGTCATTGATGTGTCACATACTATACATGTACATGTCTTACACAAGTCGAGTCACAGTGTCATTAACACTTTCATTTGTCTCAAAAACATAGGTTATGACCCCTCTTTGGAATGAGCTCGAAGAGCCACCGTGCCCCCAAAATAGATAAATAAATTGTTTGTTTATAATGTTTTCTCAGCTTTTTTTATTCCGTTTTCTTCTAGAAACCTCTCAAACAAAAAATTGATAAGTGTGATTTGGAGGAATACACCCAGTACTATTGTGATACTTGTGACAGAAGTTTTAAAAAAGAGAAAGAGTATCAAGAACATAAAAACAGTCATCAAAAGGTAAATATGGCATTCAGAAAATTTTTCTACTATTGTACTGAAAGAAATACTGATTATTAAATGTCTGTTCTATGTAATCCTCATCTACAGCAACACTAAATCGCGCGGAAAATGAAAATATCTGTTTCGCTCATACCAACCTTTAAATTCTACACAAATAACAATGGTAAATGCTGTGCCCAAATATGATAATTGCACCCAAATTATGTGGAGTTTGAAACTTTTTTCCAAAGTTTTGCAGTGTTTCGACAGGATACAGTTTGGGCCAGGTTTCACTGATGCTGGCAATATAATTCAGTGCTTACCTTTAAATTAAACAAATCTACAGATAAATAATTTGAAAAAAAAACACCACAGAGTTTGCCATAGAAAAGCAATCGGTGTCGACAGTGTCGTGTATGACACCGTCGACGCCGATTTCTTTTCTTTCGCAAACTCTATATGATCATGCACTTGAAGCTGGAGATCTTTTTTGTGTTTGTGGCATTTCCTATTAAACATCATGTGTAATTTACATTCAAATAGGACTTTGTCTTGACAGTGCAAAATTAAGAAGCCTTCTTGAGTAAACATATGCCAAGGGGTGGTGAGAACCAGTGATAATGGTGATGACCTATAACAAAGGGCTGTAAACTATCATTTAAAGAAGGGAACCTGAAACCTAAAACAGATGCCAAGTAGAAGAAAATGCTGGCACGTTTTCTGTAACCATGCAGGCCACAATCGGGCTGATGCATATTTGCTGATGTGCTTAAATTAGACTGATCTAAAGGTCTGTGCACATGTGCGGAAAGGAAATTGTTGACAAACTATTTTTAAAAAGAATCAGAATTTCACTGGAATTTTCTACAAATCATGCAAGGCAATTTACAATTTGAATTGCTAGTGATAGCTAAAAATCATCCAATGAGTTCCAGTTTGTTCCATGTGCCAGTATGAATTGGCAACACAGGTTCGCTTAGCAAATTTGATTAGTGATAAAATGTATTGTTTTTGTGTCGCCGCCCCACGAAGTGGGGAGCAACATATAGGGATTACTTTTGTCGTCTTGCGTTGTCCGCATCGTCCGCTTCACACTTTCTCTTATCCGCCACTCCTCTTTAACCTATGAATGGATTTTGATGAAACTTTCAGTGATTCTTTATCACATAATGGCATTGTGCACCTCCTATTTTATTTTTTGATCCGCTGTATTTTTTCCAGAGTTATGCCCCTTTTCCACTTAGAATTCTGTCTGAAACGCCAGGCGACACACGTCTTCCATGGAAGACTCACATCTAAGTTGTTGATAGTTGTCAAATTAAATGCTGAGTGTCTTTCTAATGATTGTTTTTGTAGATGTGAAGACATGTAATAAACACAGAACGACGTACGTGTGAATGGGTTAATCGTTGTGGCACTTGTGCCACTGCAGAATGATAAAACTCGAAGCTGCTGTCTCTCGTTTTATCCTTCCGAGCTGACACTCGGGTTCATATCAATTAAACCATTCACATATGTGTGTTGTTCTGTGTAGGGATCCCATGTAATATCTTTTTATTGAATAACCCTGTTAATTATAACCCCACTCTCAAAGAGATTGAGGGTGTACTGTATTACATGTATCTGTCTGTCGGTCTGCCCATACAGCTGTCTGTCCACCCATCTGTCCGGATCCATATCTCGGCAGTTAATGGATGAATTTCAGTGAAATTCAGTCTGCGGTGAGGCGGTATACAGTAGTGTGATCATGCATCAGGCAATTGACCAGCTCTTGTTGTATATAACTTAGTTTTGAAACGACTTCTGAAATTTGGAGTCAGCTAGTCGCCGGACGAAAATCGAGTTGAAGTTGAGTAATGGGCAGCACACTGTATCATTCTAATTCAGTGGAACCCTGTTAATTGAATAGCCACTTTGGCAATGAAAATTATTCAATTAACAGGAGTATTCAATTAACAGGGATTGTGTCACTTTTCTGTATTCTAGAGAAAAATTAAGCATTTATTCTATTATATCTTGTTTGACAGAGCTCCGTGAGCTTCGTCAAACAAGATATAATAGATTAAATACCTGTATTGGATGTACTGAGCCCAAATAGGTCTATAAAGAAAGGAAAACTGGGGCGAATCAGGGTAATTTCTTGACAGGTTACAAGATTTTTTATTCAATTAACAGGAGTTTACTCTATGACCTATATTCAATTAACAGGTCACATTTGTACTGGAGGTATGGTAAGTGGTTTTGTGTTGGGAAATTATATTCAATTAACAGGGTTATTCAGTTAAGAGATGTCCAATTAAGTGGGCTCCACTGTACTGTAACTTTTCTATAGGCCTATTATAGACTCTGTTATCTTCAGCATGAAACACTTAACGGCATCAATAAAAGTTTGTCTCAAAATAGGTTTACCTTGCCGTAGTTTCACTGAACAAATTTCATGAAAACAAATTTGAAATCGGCCATTAAACTGACGAGTAACGTTTTAAATGGCGTGGTGTCCCGACTTCAGCCATAATTTCTTGCTGTGCTATTATGCTAACTTGACAACGGAAATAATCATAGACTTCGCACTACAGATGGTGGGCATTTCATACCCTGGTCATTTGGTACATGGCCATTTATACACATCTTTTGAAATCAGAATTTCTGTCCATGCTACATCTTCGTAACTCAACTAAATTTCAATTCCACAAACATGTACCACCCATCCTTCCCCTTATTAAATACATAAACGGCAATACTATTGATGTTTTTGTATTCGATAGAAGTTAGATAGATGTTAGAAGTGTAGCACAGACGGAAATTCTGATTTCAAAAGTTTCCATTCCTTTGATTTCCTCATCGGGCTTTGAACCGGATATTTTGCTGTTATGTTGACAGATCAAAGACATCCTCGACACATTGATCACGCGTGCAGAACAAGGCCTACATTGAACTGAGCATGCAGAATCATCTCGTAGAATAGCTGACACTCTTGTTTTGAAGACAAATGTAAAACCAATGCTGTGTAGTTACATTGTTTCAGTATTTTTGGTTATCTGTCTTAACACTCTCCCTGCCTAAAAAACGTACCAATTAGTTGATGTGTCGCGTCGATTAGTTGTTTCAACACTGATATAACTTACAAACACCAAACCATTTACCATAACTTCAATATAAATTTGACCTGTTAATTGTATATAGGTTATATAGCAAACTACTTTTAAATGAATTTATTTATTTATTGGTGTTTTAAGGTCACATATTTATGCACAATGGCTAATCATGAACGTGACATTTTTATGGGTGGAGCAAGCCGGAGTACCCGGAGAGAACCACCGAGCAATGGCGAGCAACTGTCAGCTCCCCAACATACTAACTCCACACAAACAGGGTCAGCATTGGTTGAGGACAAGTGCACCATCGACGTGCAGTACGCCTTAGTACACAATGCCACTGTGCCCCCCATGCGGGCAGTGGAGATGAAGTGTCTTGCCCAAGGACACAACCCGGTTGCCGCAGGTGGGGTTCGAACCGAGGACCTCTCAGCTTGCAGCATGCACCTCTACCTACTGAGCCACTTTTAAATGAATAAACAATGTTGTAACTTGTCAAAGAATTACTCTGACATCCAGTGAATTCCCCACATTTTTAGAAATTTTTCTCCTCTATATATCGAGTATAGGCATTTAATCTGTTATATCTTGTTTCACAGAGCTCAGTGAGCTCAGTCAAACAAGATATAATAGAATAAATAGAAAAATGGCCCGCTGTCCTGTTAATTGTATACTCCAGTTAATTGAATATTTCTTCTCTGGCAAATCAGCTGTTCAGTAAAGGGTTCCACTGTATTCAAGTATCCATTCCTGAAGGCAATATTCAAATATTAAATTGATATTCATTAAATGTTCTTCCCTGCACAACTTCTTTTTGAAGGAACATCAAGTTTTAGTTGTGGCTCCTTGAAGTAAATTATATTCATACTGGCATGATTTTGTGAATTCTGACATTCAGATATTTACTCCCCCCACTTCTTATTGAATACACTTCCGTTACGATCGTGGCTTCTTACAGAAGCAAAGTAAATAATATAGAGGCAATTTTATGGAAATGTAATCTGCTATATTTTGCAGTAACACGAGGGTTGCAGTGAAATGATTGCTCTCTTCTTGGGCTTCTTGATTGAAATCAAAGATAATTTTTGTGTATTAATTTTGACTCAGGAAGGCTCAACCTTATTAGTTATTGTGATGAATTGATGGTAATATGGTCTGAGGTTTGCTGTGCAGAGCTTATATTCAACCAGGATGCAAAGTGTCGAGGTTGAACATATGCTCTGAGCCTCTCAGACCATGTTACCGTCAATTTATCAGAATAACATATATGTTCCAATGATATTCTACTCATATCTCAATCTCAAAAACCCACATTGTGAAATGAACCAGACAATTTTAATGACAGCAAGTCTGAAAGTTAACCTCTCTTGTACCCCATGACTTTTCTGAACAAATGATCGTTGAAGCAGGTCATTCAAATCATAAACTGATTTGTAATTTAATCAATACACTTCATTTGGAACATCATCTGCTGCACAACTGAAAAATCAACAATAATGAAGTGGTTTGCAAGTCACTCTTTTGAAGGAATAATTTTCAAAATGGGCAACCTCATTTCAAATATTTGGAGTGGTCAGGTCAAACGGTAACATGCTACTACAGCCGTAAACAGAGAAAAAAGTATGCAAGTGGAGGAGGATTTCAGTCTAATTGGAACCTATATTATTGCATGTATCACTTTGCAGGATGTTCTTAGTACCTTAACCCTTTCCCTAACATGAAAAGCAGACGACACTTGCAAAATAAATTCTTGAATAACTAATTTTTTTCATTTTTTGTCTCAAAAACATAGGTTATGACCCCTCATTGGAACGATCTTGGCGAGCTCGTTCCATTGAGGGGTCATAACCTATGTTTTTGAGACAAAAATGAAAAAAATAATGAAAATCAGGCCCCACAAAGTAGATTTTCTGTTCCTCAGGCCATATTTTGTAAAATTGCATGCGAGCGGGCGTTTTTAAATTTTTTTTTCAATTTTTTTTAATTCTTTCTTTGACATCAAAAGTTTATGTTCTTGGTTTGTTTTTGGCCTCATAATCAACAAAACGGCATGGGTGGTGGTGTATTTTGTCCTTGAGTGCAAGAAGGCTTTGCAATGCTAAAGCATTGCAAATCCTTGTTGCACTCAATGGACAAAATTATCAATTTTATTAACCTGGGTAAAATATTAGACACAAACCATTTATTTTTTATTTTTTTAAGTTTACTTTGGTTATAAAAAGAGAGCATGCGGCAGACAAAAGGACCATGCAGGAGGGCCTCAGAAACAGATTATTAATTTTTAGCTCAACTTTGACGTAAGTCAAATTTGAGCTTATGCCATGACCAGTCGTCTGTCTGGCCGTCTGTCCATCAACAATTCAATATGGCTCGGATTAGAGGCCGTATTTATGAACCGATCTTTACGATACTTCTTGAGTACCTTTGTTATCACCGTGGGACGAGAACGAGTGTTTTGGGGTGCGGCCCGAAATATAAGATGGCAATCAGCAGCCATTTTGTACTTTAGTTAGTGCAGTCAGTTTTTTGTACGGAACTTCTGTATGAAAGTTCTGATTTGAATAAATGTTTGTATGAATGTTTAGTAACATGGAGTACATCACATATAATACAGGTTTTTTTCTTGTGCGTAAATTATGGGAATTAGAGTACTTTGATTTATTTAGTGTTACTTTCAGCACTATAAGTGCAAATGCCAATCCGGCTCGGGCTAGAGGCCGTATTTATGAACCGATCTTTATGAAACTTCTTGGGTACCTTTGTTATCACCGTGGGACGAGAACGAGTGTTCTTGGGTCCGGTCCAAAATTCAAGATGGCTACTGGCATCCATTTTGTACAAAATTAGGTGCAATCAGATTTTTGCACAGAACTTCCGTATGAAAGCGCTGATTTGAATAATTTTTGTGTGTGAATGTTTAGTACCATGGGATACATCACATATAATACAGGTTTTTTTCTCGTGCAGAAATTATGCAAATTATATGAACTTTGATTTTTTCAGTGCTACCAACACACAGTAAGTACACATGTCAATACGGCTCGGGCTAGGGGCTGTATTTATGAACCGATCTTCATGAAATATCTTGGGTACGTTTGTTATCACCTTGGGACGAGAAAGAGTGTTTCTGGGTGCGGCCCAAAATTCAAGATGGCTGCCAGCAGCCATTTTGTACCGAAATTAGGTCTAATCAGTTTTTTGTACACAACTTCTATACGGCTCAGGCCAGAGGCTGTATTTATGAACCGATCTTTACAAAACTTCTTGGTTGCCTTTGTTATCAACGTGGAACGAGAACGAGTGTTTTTGGGTGCAGTTCAAAATTCAAGATGGCTGCCAGCTGCCATTTTGTACCAAATTAGTGCAATCAGTTTTTTGTACAGAACTTCTGTATGAAAGTTCTGATTTGAATAAATTTTTGTGTGAATGTTTAATAACATGGAATACATCACATATAATACGGGTTTTTTCTCGTGCAGAAATTATGCAAATCAGATGAATTTTGATTTATTCAGTGCCCCCGTGGGAACCTTGGGAAGTGAAGCAGTGCTTGTTTACTGTGATAAACAAGCTATGTTTCACTGGTAAAATAGGACCCAGTCACTAATGCTTGGGGTGCAAGTCCTCTAAAATAGGCAACATGGGGTATAAACGATTGACTGACCTTGACTTTATCTTCATGTTGTGGTCATGATTAACCATTGTGCAGAAGTATGTGACCTTAAACAACAATAAATAAATAAATAAATTTATTCAGTGCTACTTATACACTGTTAGTGCACATGTCAATACGGCTAGGGCTGGAGACTGTATTTATGAACCGATCTTCACAAAACTTCTTGGATACCTTTGTTATCACCTTGGGATGAGAATGAATGTTTTTGGGTGCGGTCCGAAATTCAAGATGTTTGCCGGTGGCCATTTTGTACCAAAATTAGGTACAAACAGTTTTTGGTACAGAACTTATATATGAAGGTTCTGATTTGAATAAATTTTTGAATGAATGTTTAGTAACATGAAATACATCACATAATACAGGTTTTTTTCTCTGCAGAAATTATGCACATTAGATGAACTTTGATTTATTCAGTGCTGCTTATACACAGTAAGTGCACATGTCAATACGGCTCGGACTAGAGGCTGTATTTATGAACCAATCTTCACGAAACTTCTTGGGTACCTTTGTTATCACCTTGGGATGAGAACGAGTGTTTCTGTTTGTGGGCCAAAATTCAAGATGGCTGCCAGTGGCCATTTTGTACCGAAATTAGGTCCAATCAGTTTTTTGTACACAACTTCTATACGGCTCAGGCTAGAGGCCTTATTTATGAACCAATGTTTACGAAACTTCTTGAGATACCTTTGTTATCAGCGTGGGATGGGAACGAAAGTTTTGGGGAGTGGTCCGAAATTCAAGATGTCCGCCAGCAGCCATTTTGTACCAAAATTATTGCAATCAGTTTTTTGTACAGAACTTCTGTATGAAAGTTCTGATTTGAATAAATTTTTGAATGAATGTTTAGTAACATAGAATACATCACATATAATAGGGTTTTTTTCTCGTGCAGAAATTAATTATGCAAATTAGATGAACTTTGATTTATTCAGTGCTATTTATACACAATAAGTGCACGTCAATACAGCTCGGGCTACAGTATGTATTTATGAAACAATCTTCACGAAACTTCTTGAGTACCTTTGTTATCACCTTGGGACAGGAATGTTATGAGAACAAATATTTTGGGGTTCAGTCAGACCCACTCTGGGACTCAAATATTTCTTTTCTAGTTTAGCATCTAACTGTCACCCACCTTTACAATATTTTACCTGTACATTTGTTACAGGCTACGGTCAGCATTTATTTTAGGCCTTAATTGGCAATTTTTGAGAATAGCGCTGGCCAGTTTTGGCTGTTATGTTGGGTATAGGGTTAACAGAGTTTTACTCGATTGTTAAAACTGTGTATATATCGACAGATCATGTAGTATTTTAGCCTGTTAATTAGTTAGTTAGCATCTAAACAACAGCCCAACACATCACGTGATAGAGATCAGTTCCCAGCATTCCTCTTTGCTTGAAATTTGATTCTCCATGATAATGTGAAAACAAGTTTCCTTTTGGAGTGTTTTTGTCACAGTTGGATTATACAGTATACATTGAGATGATAATAGTCATATACAGTGCGTGGAGAGTGGATTGGAACTAAGTCACCCACGGAGTGAAGTTATCACCCAAACTATAACTTTTAAAGTTTATACATATGGACAATAAACACAAGCAATGTTTCAGCCAATGGACCTCCGGGTTTAACCCGGAGGGCCATTGGTTGAAACTTTGCTGTGCTTGTTATGCTTTGCAACAAATTTGCAATTATTGCTTGGGTGGAATCTCCACTCTGCAGGTGATTTAATGATAATACACTCTACACGTACTGTAAACTTCTAATCTATGTGTCCCATTTACTATTTGACTACTTTTCCTTGTGGATCCGACAAGGTGACATTGGCTGTCAAAAGTGTCGTAAAATCCCAATAAATAAATAAATGGTCTTGTGGAAACCTGGGAAAGTGAAGCAGTGCTTGTTTACTGTGGTAAACAAACACTGTTTTACTGATAAAATAGGACCTGGTCACTAATGCCTGGGGTGGAAGTCCTATAAAATGGGCAACCTGGGTATAAACTATTGGCTGGACTTCACTTTACTTCCATGTTGTGGTCTCAATTAGCCATTATGTGTGACCTTAAACACCCAATAAATAAAAAAATAAATTTGACCATTTGTAAGTTTTCTAAATTTGATAGTGGTGTGACAATTCTACTTCTGTTTGACAACAAAGCAGATGATACTTGTAGTTCAGCTGTCAGATCATAGTGGCTGCCACACTGGAGTCACTGTACAATTCCATTTCGGCCCAGTTTCAGTTATTTGTTGTGTTTTATTGCTAGCAGTGGTAATAATAGTAATAACATGACTTTGTCAGGCAATGCTATTTAGTGATGGCCCACCAGAAATGATTAACAACCCTCCACCTTATCAGCAGCCCTCGACTGTATCTCGGGCTGCTTATAAGTTGTCAGGCTGTTAATCATTTCTGTTGGGCCTCGATGCTGTCCAAAATCATATTCCTGTTACATTTGTCCAGAATTATAAGTAAAGTTTCCATTTGAAATTGGTCTCTGTGGGTTACCTATAGCCATGACAATATCACGAAAGACAAATTGTTCGTTAAATGCAATGAATTGCAAGGAAGATATCAAAGGAGATTAAACCTGTTGTAACAACCAAATGTGGATCTCTTTAGGGCTGAAATGATTAATCGTGAAACGGATGTATCGTGATTCATTCTCTGATACATATCATGATATACTTGCACTACTGTATCATGACACCAGTGAACCAGAAATTTCATGAATATTTTGTTAATGACAATTCTAAAACGGCTACATTAATGACCACTGGTATTTGTTATAATAATCTTAATTGATTTTCTAGTGTAAAACCACAAACAGTGCTCTAAAACGCTTGACAGAAATAAATACACTTTTCTGAAATAAAGAGTCACATCTGTTTTGGTTGCCTCTTAGAGAGGTTCAGGAGAATGCTTCAGTAAATAGGAAAGTTTTAAGATTTCTTTTGAAGACATCGAGAGTTTCTGAAATTCTGACGCTAATTGGCAGGTAATTCCACAATCTGGGACCCACGATGGAGAACAGACGACAATGAGCCTGATTAGATTTGCTAAAAGGTACAACTAGTTGAATTTGGTTTTTAGATCTTTATGTGAAGTTTCCTTTTGAAATCAGGTTTTATAGAAGTTTGAATTTACATTGTTTTAGAGTAATTGTTTGCTTTGAATAGTGCAAACTATTAACCTCACTCTTAAATCTTTATATAAATAAAACTATGAGGAAACAAAGAATTCCAGAAAAATGGAAGAGTGTGTCAAAATGTATTGCAGTCAGAAAAATGGAGAAATCTAATTTCATTGAAAGGAATTTACTTGATCCCGACTGTATGATGATTGTTAATCTGGCTAATGTGTGGGTGGATATCACAATTTTCCTTCTACTCACCAGACCAGGAGAAATGTGAGGACACAAGAAGCAAATCTGCAGTTATGGACCACCAGGATACCTGGTGGTCCATAACTGCATAATTGCTTCTGGAGTCCTCACATTTCTACTGGACTATCAAGAATTAGTGGGTATGTTTCAGTGAGCTATTCTGGTTTACTTGGTTTATTGTGAGCATGCATAGACACACGGAATAAAAACCAGGTCGTTTTTTTGAGCAGTATATATTCTGGTTTATCATTCTGGATTAAACCAACTAAACCTCCTGGAGAGCAGGGTTATCAGGTTTATCATTCTATTCTTGACATGCGCATTGGAGTGCACATAAAAGTTCTAGGCCTCGCACAATGACAATAAAAAATATTCTGATTTTGTGTGTCAGATAAGAAATAAACAATGCCGGGTCCATGAAAAAAGCAATAAATAGAGAGAAACGATAAAAAAGTTAATAATGTTTATTTTGCCCATAATAGCGGCTTTTCAAAAATACTCGATTCTCAACTGAAAGAGTGTTTTTCTGTTGGAAAAAATTTGTTCTGCAACTTTCAGAAGACCATTTTTGGTCATTTTATTTCTATGGTAGCAGTAACACAATTTCTGACACTATGAAAGCAGGGATATGTTTTCCACACTTTGGATATCGCCCCTCCTAAAAACGCGTCCCTGCTTCACGTTTCCTAGCGACATCACGCCAAGGTTTACATGGAATAGTGTTCTCATTAAACATATCATTCCATTGGGATTTCTAAACCACAGTTTATGTTTACATGGATTAGTAAACCAAGTAAACCAGAATAGTTCACTGAAACATACCCAGTAATAGAAAGTACCAAACCACCCAGTGGCAAGAAGCAAATCACTTTTTGTGAAGTTTTGGTGATTGTGGTGGTGACACTTGATTAGTGGTAGTAGTGTTTCATGATTCATATCTTATTGTGGGGATAGAGTCGTGATACAAATCGTATTGTGAGAAAACGTATCATTGCAGACCTTGATCTCTTGTGAATTATTTTATCTTTATTTAAATTTTATTTCTAGTGTCGAGTACCTGGTTGTTCATATGTCGCAGCTTCAAAACTTGTACAGTTACATTATAAATTGGTAAGTAAGATTACTTTCATTAGAACTGTACTTAGGGCTGTCACAATTTTTTAATTTAGGAATCGATTAATCTTCACAAATAATCGATAATAAATGATTAATCATACCTTGATGACCCCTTCCCCCTACCTTCCTCTCTTTGTAGTCATTTTAAAAATGAAGTTCAAGTCAGTTGACCAACCTCAAGTAAACAACTAAGACGATCCTCTTTTAAGTACTTTCAAAGCTTTGATGTTCTGAACTTTTGAATTGTCATTGTAATAATCAAGACCAGTTGTCAATTCACACATGGTTCAAAAGTTTAGAACATCGAAGCTTTGAATGTACCTAAAAGTCAAATGCTTCTAACGGCTTCTTGAGGTTGAAACAATAGTTTTTTTCATCAAATTTTGTTTTAATTATTAAACATCTAAAACGGGGTGCAATTTATTGATTCTTTGATAACAAAAAATACTAATCCATTTCAGCCTGGCTGATCAACAATCGATTAATTGATTAATCATGACAGCCCTAACTGGTGTGGGTGTCGGTATTTTAGGAGGGGGAATTTACCTTGGCATTGGTATGGTATTTAGTATTGACAGGATACCAAAACCAATATTTCCAAGCTGGAGGTCACTGTTCTATAATAATCCGAGACTCTGCACTAACACATTCTGATGATTTGTAATAATTCTGTTTGAAACCCTCTTAACCCTTTACCCAACAAATCGGCCGCATCCGCCCGCAAATTCAGCAGTTGAAAAAATATTATTTTTCCAAAAATTTGAACAAAACCATATCATGTGACCCCCTCGTTGGAACGAGCTCGTCGAGCTCGTTCCAATGAGGGGTCACATGATATGGTTTTGTTGAAATTTTTTGAAAAATTTGAAAAAATGATATTTAAAATTATATATTTTGATAACGTCTGCATTGGGTAAAGGGTTAATTTGTTACAAGGTATCTCAGTCCAAGTTATTGAAGACACAAAATATAAAATCATGTTCTTCCTTGTTTCAGCAACACTCTACAGGCTTGGCAAAGAAAATATGGTCAGTCGAGTCAGAGGAAGATGTGAAGAAATGGATAGAAGAAAGAAAAAAGTTAGTACTTTTAGTACTTGGATAATAACTTTTTACCTGATGTATCCACAAATTCTCTCCAGAACTATACACAAAATTATTTGAATTTTACATTTTTAGCTTGACTTGACAAAGTCAAGATAAGCTATTGCCATCACACATGCGGAAGTCTGTGAGTCTGTTCACATTTTCTTTTAGCACAGGCTACACCCTGTAGTTCTTGTCTGATCGTCACAAAATTTCATATGCAGGTTTGGGTTCATGTCTAGATGAGAACGACCCCTTTTGGTTGCAATTGGTCAACCGTGATGGCTGCCCGAGCCCAAAATCCTAAAACCTTTATCAGAGTCTACAGGTCATATTTATGAAGAGATTCCATTGTAACTTTGTTGGATGCCTCTGTATAATATCTAGATGATAACATCCCCTTTTGGTCATGATCTGTCTACCATTATGACTGCCCAAGCCCGAAACCCAAAAATGTTTAGCACAGTCTGCAGGCCATATTTAATATGGATGAATTTCATTGTTACTTGGCAGGATGACTCTGTATGATGTCTAGATAAGAACTTCCTCCTTTGGTCGCTATCTGTCAGCCGTGACGGCTGTCCAAGCCCAAAACCCGAAAACCTTTAGCACAGTCTACAGGTCATATTTATGAAGGGATTTCATTGTAACTTGGTAGGAGGACTCCAAATAATGTCTAGATGAGAACGTCCCCTTTTGGTCGTGATCATTCTGCCATGATGGCTGCCCAAGCCCAAAACCCGAAAGCCTTTAGCATATTTTATAGGTTGTATTTATGGAGGAATTTCATTGTAACTTGGTAGGTTGACTCCATAAATATCTAGATGATAACATCCGCTTTTGGTCTTGATTGGTCAATTGTGACAGCTTCAGGGACCTGAAGCCCCAAAACCTTTAGCACAGTCAATAGGTCTTATTTATGAAGGGATATCATTGTAACTTGGTAGGATGACTCCAGATAATGCCCAGATGAGAACGTCTCATTTTGGTCGCGATCATTTGACCATGATGGCTGACCGAGCCCAAAACCCGAAAAACCTTCGCTCAGACTACAGGTATATTTATGAAGGGATTTCATTGTAACTTAGTAGGATGACTCAGTATAATATCTAGATGAGGACGTCCCCTTTTGATTGCGATCGATCAACTGTGATGGCTACACAGGTCGGAAGCCCGAAAAACCTTGAGCACAGTCTACCGGCCGCATTTATGAAGGAATTTTATTGTAACTTGATAGGATGACTCGTTTTGGAATAAATTAACTGTGGGGGCCACATACATTTACTGTGAGAGCCACATTAACCCACCCCTCAATTCTTTAGTACAGTCTACACCTCATTATTTTTATTGAAAACACTGCATACAGGAAACAGAAATTAACATCTTCCCAATTATCACAATTCTTGTCTTATTTCATAATCCTTTCATAAACATTGAACATTATCCGTTTCATCAAACACAACACACATACAAGTTAAGCTACAGTGTCATTGACACTTTCATTTATCCACTGGCCACTGAAGTTAGAAGGAGGATATATTGAAATGGTGTCTTGTCAGTCAGTCCATCCATCAATCTGTCCATCCTTCACAACACTTTGGCTCCTTAAAACTCCTACACTTTTCATGGAATTTTTATGAAACTTGGTGGGAAGTATCAGTATAAAGTGTAGATGTGTGTGTGGGCAGGAATTTTTGATTCAGCAAATTTTGTACAGTTTTGGCTTGTTTACTTGCTGAACTGCTACATTTTCTGAAAATTTAATGTTGAGCCAAAATTTGGAACCACAGAGTAATTTTTTTTTATCAGGAATAACATCAGTGGGACAGTTTTACAGCAATGAACCTTTCAACCAATAAATTATATCAGGGCTGATGCAAGCTCCAAAAAAGTGTGTGTGTGTGGGGGGGGGGGGGGGGGGGGGGGGCACAATATTTTTTCTGGGTAACTGCAGGGGAGTACACATGCGCACATTTTTACCATAGTCCAAACTGTACGGTATGGTACGTCCTTTGGACAATTACATTATGGACTTTGGGTCCAAGTTTGGACTAGTTTTACTATTACTGTACATGTAGTCTGTGCTTATTATGGCTAGTTGCGAACTTGCGATGTGCAATATCTCAATATATAAAATGGACAGTGATACCGGTAGTATTATGTTGCTAATTTTGATAGAACTATATTATTATCTCCCACAGTCAATATGGCCGTAGGGGTTGTGTACGTTATGTCAGAATATGTCCTGTTAGGGTACCCATAATTGGTGAAAAAAGTTGGGGGGGGGGGGGGGCATGTGCCTTCCTCCCCCCAGCTCTGCTGCCCCTGAGTTATATAAAATTACAGTGTCAGTTCTCAAATGCTCATTTTATGCATGTTATAGTCAGAAAAGTCAGCAGGGGATAATTAAGTTGTTACACTATCTTGTTCATGTTTGATTTCAAGATAACACACTGGAATGAGTTTAGAATGTTTTCAAAGCAGATAATATTTAGTTATGAGTGATAAAAAATATAAGTGCTCTTTGCTTATGTCATATGTAAAAGGCTGGAGGAAAATTTTGGTCATTGGAGAAAACCAATGTTATGCAGGCCTTACAATTTGTCTTGATTAGCAAGAATCTGTCTTGGTTCCCACAAACTCCTTCTGCAGGAATCAATTTTCAGTTCTTGAATAATTTAGAATTTCAGAGTTCTGTTATACCCCTGTCAGGACACATTCTATAGTAAAACTCAAACCTCCAGTTTATATTTTTACCAGAGTGTAACCTGTAAGTGTCTAGTTCCAATTTTGGCGAATTTTATTTGTCTTAACCCTTAAGGGCCTAATTCCAACTTTGATATCTTCTTAACCCCCTCCACACTGATGTTAACCCTTTACCCAACGTAACGGCCAAAACCGGCCAGCGCTATTCTCAAAAATCGACAATTAATTTTCATTATTTTTTCATTTTTTTTCTCAAAAACATAGGTTATGACCCCTCATTGGAACGAGCTCGTCGAGCTCGTTCCAATAAGGGGTCATAACCTATGTTTTTGAGACAAAAAATGAAAAAAATTAGTTATTCAAGAATTATTTTTGCAAGTGTCGTCTGCTTTTCAGGTTAGGTAAAGGGTTAAAATATCTAAATTTCAGGCAGAAAAATTTTCCCATTATGCAACTGGAAATTTAACCAATTCAATCTCGTTTGACAGAGGTCATCGAGCTCTGTCAAACGAGATTGAATTGGTTAAATTTCTCGATGCATTAGGGAAAAAACAGCTTCCTGAAATTTTGGTATTTTGACATCAGGGTGAAGGGGGTTAATGCAGCTTATATACTACTCAAAGTTTGCTAAGCACCAAGTACATCCAACTACCTGTTTTACGTTTTAGTTGAAATATTGTTATGAAAAGTCTATATACTTTTTAGTTGATTTTATCTTTAATTATTTAAGTGCGGAAATTAAGATTTTATTTGTGTTTGACATTATTTTTTAGCTTTTGAATACGATAACCATGAAAAATGGATATTTTTGGTAAAATTTTTCAGTATGCCAAAAAGTTGATGGAGCGAACTGGTATGGCTTCAATATTGAGTATGAGACCCATTACTGTTAATTACATCTTGACAACGCCTTTTTATGCTCCCAATCAGATTCCTTGTGGTCCTTTGTGGGATGTTGTTCACTTCTTGGACCAGCATGGCACCAAGCGCCTGGATACTTCTTGGCTGGACTGACAGGGTGAAATTGCAAGCTGCAACTCATTCCAGACATGTTTGATTGGTTTGAGGTCAGGGGATCTTGCTGGCCAGTCCATACGCTCAATCCCCTCCCTCTGTCGATACTCCCCGACAGCATGGGCAACATGAGGACAGGCATTATCGTCCAGCAGAATGAATCTATCACCCATTGCACCTGCATCTCATCAACATACTGTTGTGCAAACAATATACCACGTTCAAGGACGCAGAGCTCTGTACGTCCATCCCAGCTGATGCCACCCCAGACCATGTTCGACCCTCCACCATAGCGGTCTTGCTCAGCAATGTTGGCTGTATGGTATCGCTCTCCTGGTCTTCTCCATACCCTAGAATGCCTATTTGTGTTGTCTAGGCAGTACCTTGACTCATCTGTAAAAATCACGGGCCGCCAATCTTCTCTGGTCCATCCAACGTGGTCCCTGACCCATTCATATTGAGTCTGGCAGTGGTTCTGGGACAGCGGAATGCGAATACATGGTCTTCTCGATCGGAGACCACCTTCGTGCAACCTTGCCTGGATAGTCTGCATCGAAACATTTACCTCGGATGCATTCTGAAGGTGACTGCAAAGCTGGGTTGCTGTGGCAAAGTGGTTCCTATGGGCCTGAATGATCAAAAACCAGTCTTCAGCTGCAGATGTTACCCTGTCTCTGCCACCACCATGCCATCTTACTGGTGTGCCATACTGCTGAAATCTTGCCCAGGCTCTGGTGATCACCGTATGGTGCACACCAAGGGCTTCACCAACCTGGCGATGGGCAGCCCCTTGCTCCACCATCCCTACAGCCCACCACATTTCTGCTTCAGACAAATGTCTTCTTACATTTGCATTTGCCATATTCAGTCATTAAATCACAAGGGTTTCTATTGAAATGAAGATTGAATACCCTACACATGTCATGTACATGTAGACAATACACGAAAACGTCATGAAAATGAAAGGATACATGCTTTCCATGACTGTCACAAAAAGTCTGCCTGTCAAAAGAGCTAATGTAAACACTGGGGTCCATCTCAATACATTCCTCAATCATATCCACCAAAAATATCGCAGATATGTCACAAGCAAATTTCACAATGATGTGTCAAATATTTGGTGCTTAGCAAACTTTGAGTGGTATATTAACGCCTCTCCTTGGCCCAATGGCACAGTTTCGTGGGATGACCTTCGTAGCGGAAACTTCATGGCCTCACTCTTCTCGAATGCTACAAAGGGTTCTTTAGCCAGCATGGAGTGTGTCTCTCTCTGCACAGAGGGCAGCCATTTTAAGTCCCCACCTGACAGAATGCTATGCTGTAACAGCATTAACCCCACAATTGATGCTGACATAGAGTGTTCGGACACCTTAAGAACTTTCCCCGACCGTGAATCGATCCCTGGACCTCTGGCATGAGAGACCAGCGCACTTATCAACTCGGCCATCAATCTCGGGTGCCCCAACATGCATTGTTTGGGTAAACTCAAAACTTGTTTTCTAAGTACCATGTCAATTGTTTCTAGGCAAGACATGGCTGCCTCTGCAGGCAGCCAAGACTTGACTAGAAACAACTGCAAAGCGACTGAAGGTAGACTTTCAAAGTTTGAAGAAAATGTATAAACTAACCAAGCCCTTAAGGGTTAATGTGCAGAACACATGTTCCAACATTGGTGGCCTTGCAGATGGAAGTTACAGTACCTAGACAGTAGTTTCTTGTGAAGCCTTGACAGCCAAGACTTCACTCGACTCCAGTGCTAAGTGAAAGTGGTACTTTATTATTATGAGAGAGCACATAAAAGAATGGTGGAGATCTTTTAAGATGCTTTCAGAATCTGAATAAATTTTTTTGTGAGAATCAACGTTGATTCTCATTGGTTTCTGACACTCGCATGAATTTTAACCCTTTACCTAACATAGCAGCCAAACACGGGAAGAACATTAACCAGAATAAGCCAACCACAGCCTAAAATATCTCAGAAGTTTTTCAAACTACACATGTATGGATATCATAAGAACCAGCTTGATATGGTTGTATGGTTTTATTGAGAAATTTTGAAATTTGTTTTTGAAAAATGTGAAATTTAATTTATTTTTTGAAAATATTGTGTTAGGTAAAGAGTTAAGCTCGGTTATGCTTGTTATATAATCTAACTTTTTTTTCTTTAGGGTGGATTCCTTACATTCGGGAACATGCAGCGTTGACAAACTCCACCTTTACTGTTCATGATATTGCTAACTTCGGAACTTTGAAATTCAAACATTTCTTGTTAAATTCAGTCATATAAAAATTTCCCCATCACCATAGTTGCAGGTTTATGCCAAATGCATGCAGTACAGAGGGTAAACCCTCTTACCTCTTATTTGTATAATCAAAGATAATGAAAAGTTCAGGCCAAAAGGGTTGCGTGTTTTTTAATGTGAATATCCATTGTATTTCATGATGATGCCATTGATCCATGCATTTCAGTTAGTGATGAAAGGATAATTGGAATCGGCAATCGGAACCAGCCGGTTATGACAACCGGCAGTTAAAAACCAGCAGTTTCTTGTTATTCTATATTTAACACTGACTATTAAAAATCTCTTTGATATCGGGCCATTTCAATAAAGTTTCCCCATTAAAAACGTGTAGTGCATAGCAGAAAATTTAGGGATTTGCAGAGCAGAGCAGAGATATTACAAATTTACCAACCTCAATCGGTACGAGATCGCCACCATTTCCCGAAGATTGTAAAGTTCATGTAAACATTAGAGAAACACATCAGGAGAGGTAACAGGTTGAAAAAAAGAACATTGAATAGTACATACTGACATACATGTAAACCATGCATAATACGACTTCACAACACACATTAACGTCAAATTTATTATTCATTTAAGACACAAAGTATGTGTTCTCAGTATATTCCTGGTTAATACAGACAAGTGTGTTGTATCCTTACACAAAACCGTATTAACACTATTTACCGGAATAAAACACAATCTTCACGAGAACAATACCGTGTGATTGTATCGTTAATAACAATCTTTTCCCCATACCCCAACCAAAATGCAAATACTATTTTGGCTAATATTGTCCAGCACTAAATATGCATACTCTGAGAACTTATATGGTATTAAGCTTTTGTAGTTGATGATTTATCAACAAAATTTGGTAGTATAACAGGCACCAACAGATTTTCTTCAGTGTCCCACTTCAACCATTGGCATCGGAATTGGCTTAATCGGCAGAGAAATAACTGGTAATCAGTTGATAGCAAGTTTTGATAATCGGTTCATCACTAATTTCAGTCCATTCATGTGCAACACTTGTTTAATTTGGTAGGAGAGGGCTCTCAGGATGGTTCGGTTGATTAAAATGAATTGCTATGGGGTGTCCCGTTTATGTTTGATGTAACTAATGTGTTTGTGACTACCAAAGTCCAGTTCAAGTGTGACTGCCAAATAACCATACTCATGTGATCACCAGATGTGTGTGGCTGCCAAAACTGTCTGACCATCCACGCATGGGTCGGGAGCATAAAAAAGGGGAACCCCTTTCTTCTGACGAGGTTCAATTTCAAATGAAACTGTGTTAGGTAAAGAGATATAAGCACCCGTAGAGTCGTTAAAAGTTTTATTACTCTTATTTGGCTATCCAATTTTTCAGTAAAAAATATTAAATTAAGGCCCCAAAAAGTTAAAAATCTGTTTCTCTGATCCTTTTGGCTACCGCATGCTCTCCTTTTATAACCAACGCAAACATAAAAAAAAATAAAAATTAAATGGTTTATGTCTGATATTTTACCCAAGTTAACCCTTCACCTATCATGGAAAGCAGACAACACTTCTTGAATAACTAAATTTTTTCATTTTTTGTCTCAGAAACATAAGCTATTACTCCTCATTGGAACGTGCCCGATGAGCTCATTCCAAAGAGGGGTCATAACATATGTTTTTGAAACAGAAAATGAAAAAATAATGAAAATTCATTGGTGATTTTTGTGATTAGCACTGGCTCGTTTCGACCGTTACGAAGGGTGATGGGTTAATAAAATTGATAAACTTGTCCCTTGAATTCAGCAAGGCTTTGCAAAGTCTTGTTGCACTCAGGGGATGAAAAACACAACCATCCATGCTATACTGTAGATTTTGTGGTCTAAAACATAAAACAATGCAAGAACATGTATTTTTGATGGCAAGGATATAATAATTACAAAAATAAAAAATAAAATAAAAAAACGCCCAACCACATGCAATTTTACAAAAAATGGCCTGAGAAACAGAAGATCTACTTTGTGGGGCCCAAGAGAAGTGTTATTCAGAAAACAGGGATCCAGTCAATTTCCTTTCTTCTATAGATAAACTGAGCATTTATTCTGCCTTGTTTGACAACTTATTTTGACTATTGCTGTATCCTTGTTTCATACATTTCAGAAATTATCCCACAGCTTCAAATGTTGCAAAGAAGAAAACTGAAGAGTCTGAAAAACAAGCCAGAGGCGAACTTCTAGAAACAAAATATTTTGGGTATATATTTTATTAGTTATTACAAGAGAAGAGTATTAAAGAACTAGAGTGCACTGTCACAGTGCCGAAGCTGCAACGATTCGTGCAATGCCAATGATGCTTTAAAACTCGTTGGTGACAAATTAAAAAAACTTGTTGATGACAAAAAAACTTGTTGGTGACAAGTCCATAAATGTGACAGAAATTATCCGAATGACATGCACTATTGAGAGGGTCTAAACATCATGAAGATACTCTTGCATACCAAGTATGGTGTCATTCCATCAAGTATTGTAGGAGTTATGGTGTTTTTTAAACTCGTTGGTGACAGACCGACAGACTGACCGACCGACCGACAGACAGACAGACATTACAGCTTTCTGAGGTGGGGAAATTTGTGACAAATAAGCTTGATCATGTTGGATGTGAGAAGTAGGTGGAATTTTCCCATGAGTACAGATGAGACTATTATTATCCCTGTTGGGGGTGGGTGTGAGATTATTAGTCACCCTGTGTCTGATCACGTGGTATGGGTTTTTACCTACCTGAAGCCAGTCGTATCCCATGAGGCCGAAGGCCGAATGGGATACGGCTGGCTTCGAGTAGGTAAAAACCCGTACCACGTGATCAGACACGGGGTAACGAATTTATCTATTGTCTTTCCGTTTTAGAAGTACAATCTATTTCATGTGTGAACACACACAGCATGAGATCTTTCATCTTCCATTGTTGAGCCATACAGGTTTCATTGGAATTTTTGTGCAAAAGAGTTTTTGTGAAAATATGCCGATATGACTAGTATAAAAAAATTATTGAATTTCTTTTTTGTCTCAAAAACATAGCTTATGAACCCCACATTGGAGGGTACTCGACAAGCTCATTCCAATAAGGGGTCATGAGCTATATTTTGGAGATAAAAAATTAAAATATAATACATGTACACTGTAAAACTGGAATGACGCGTCTTCTACGGGGTATGGACAATTTGTAGATTTCGGAACGAGGCTTCCACTGGGTATGGGAAATTTGCCAGTGGCTGGGCGGACGTATCATGGGTTTCAATGAATATGGTCTCATACCACATATCTATCAACCAATCAAATCAGAAAATTCACTTTAGTCAATAGATAAGGGGAAATATCGCTCGAGGGCAAGATATATGGGCCAGATGTGGCTTGCCGAGTGTCTGGCCCAATTATCTTGTCCTGAGGGTGAGATTTCCCCATCTCACACCCAGCCCCATCAGAGATAATTCCCCCTCCCCCAGAACACTCTGACAGCATAAAAAGTATTCCAGGGGCCCGTGCAGCTATATCAAACAATTTTGTTGTCCATTTCTGAAAAAAAATGATTTGCTAATCAGAAAGAGCACCCAAAAGTTCTGTATATACCACAGGTATATACCACGAAATTAAATATCAACACCGACAAGACAGGGGATAAAGATTCATAGGGAAATGAACATTGACACATTCCGATAATGTGAGCTGGGTGTGTGGAGCAGTTGATCGATGGACGCTGTAGTGATAGGAATTAAGTTAAGAAATTGAACAAACTGTATACAATATACTTTTATTATTAACATCAAGTACAACAAACAACAATATCTTGAACATCAACGAAACATAAGATATGGTCATGTTGGTCATCAAGATAGAACGGGGAACAGTAACTAGAATAATATGGATTTGTGACAAGTACGTCTACAGTTTTTATGATGAACCAATTTCATCATGTTTAAATTGGGACGCACTGTGGCATCAGCTGTTGATGTGTCGGCTTGTTTGAAGTTGCGACATAGTTTCAGGACTTCTTCTGAAAGTGAAACCAACACCGCGACTGTAACATGTAGTTATATATTACTGCATGAGGCCATGCACATGTGCTATCAATACTTGATGAGCATTAACCCCACTTGTGTTTAGGTAATTCGAACATTCAAACAGGTGATCATACAACGCACTGCTTTTTGCCAAGGTGCAGCATTAGTGGCGCGTAGCTTGTCAAAATTACATGCGCAATGGCATGCAAGCGCGATGATGCACTTCAAAATCAAAATACTGACAATGGTATTCCTCTGGTCCCTAGTTCTATAGCCGGTATCAAAATGTGTACAATTTTCTTGAGCGATGAATTTTGTTTGTATATTAACCCAACCCTCCCCCCCCCCATCTCTCTGAAAAAAAGTCTGTTTTTTGATTGATGCATATTTATTTAGTATGAAATTTGAAAGTCATAACTAAAGTGACTTGCATAGAAATGACTGCCAAGTCACATAGACTGTAACTTGCAAGTTTCCCCTGAGACACCATGTTGGGACACCTGTTACAGTAAAAAATGATTAAAGTTGAAATCAGTTAACTCTTTACCTAACATGAAAAGCAGATGACATTTGCAAACAAAATTCCTGAATAACTATTGTTTTCCATTTTTTGTCTCAAAAACATAGGTTATGCCCCCTCATTGGAAAATGAAAAAAGTAATGAAAATTAATTGACAAATTTTGTGAATAGCACTGCACTGGCCGGTTTTGGCCGTTACGTTGGGTAAAGGGTTAATTTGTATAATTTGACACTTTTCTATATATTCCATGCGTGAAAAATAGCATAAATAAAATGCTCATAAAATGTGTAAAAAGTAAAACAATTCCTCCCTCAATTGTCTGAGAATCAATTAATTGATTTTGTGTGGCCTTATTTTATAGTTGGTGTATCACCAACATGGCATGTATTGTATCCAAAAGATATAAGCTTAACCCTTACCCCAACTCAGACGATATCAAAATTTTCTATTTTAAATATAATTTTTAAAAAATTTTCAAAACATTTCAACAAAACCATATCATGTGACCCCTCATTGGAACGAGCTTGACGAGCTCGTTCACAAGAGGATTTTTTCAGCTTCAGAATTTGCGTGCTACGCGGGCGGATGTGGCCAATTCGATGGGTAAAGTGTTAATCATTTCCAGTATTGTGATTGCAAAATTCTTTAAAAAATATGGAAAATGTGTGTCTGTCTGGAAAAGATCTTGAAAAATATGGAAAAATCATAATTTAGCCTTGAGGGCATTGAAAAATTCTCGAAATTAACTTTTCGAACCAAGTACAACCCTCTCCACAATTGATGACAAAATTATGGTTTGCATAGCTCTTGAAAATGATTCTTTGTCTTATAAAACCTATATGAATTACAGAAAGTGACCCTTGAAAAAGCTCGAGTATTCTAGAAATTTTGGGAAAACACTTGAATTTTGAGCATTTCCCCTTCTTAATTGTTAAGGAAAAATACTCCAAACCTTTTCATTTTTTTTTTAGAACTTGGTCTTTCAGATTTTTGCGGATCGTTTCTGGTTGAGTTGTGTTAACAACTGAGACATATGGTTTGGCGACGGTCAGTGTGCATATGGGCAGGTGTCCTCACACTGTTATCGCAATAACTTGAACAAATGTTTTCCGATTTGACCAATATTTGCCATACAGGTCTCCTGCAATAATTTTTCAAGCGAGTTTGAAAATTGGTGGGGCCCGATTTTTTTTTACAGACAGAGTTATGGACCTTAATTAGACAATTGTTATGAATTTTGAGCTTGTTAGCACGATAACTTGAACAAACGTTATCCGATTTGAGTATTATTTGCCATACTGGTCTTTTGCAATAATATCTCAAGCGAGTTCAAAAACTGGCTCAGTCTGATTTTTCGTTACAGTGTTATGGACCATAATTAGTAAATTTTTACAAATTTTGAGCTTGTTAGTGCAATAACTTGAACAAAAGTTCTCTAATTTGTCTAATATTTGCCATACTGGTCTTTTGCAATAATATCTCAAGTGAGTTCAAAGGCTGGCCCAGTCTAATTTTTTGTTACCGAGTTATGGATCTTAACTAAATAATTTTTACGAACTCAGCTTGTTAGGATTATAACTTCAACAAAGGTTCCAGATTTGACAACCAGCAAATGATTGATAACCAGGTTATGGATTCAGCACTCTCTGACTACCACCACAACTTGATGCCTCTTGTTGTTTGAAAAAAATGGTGAACAAATCAAATTTTTGGTTGGGTCGAGTTTGGTTGGGCAAAAAGGTATATTCATTTCAGCCCTTGAAAAAACGTTTTTTGTTCTTGAAAATACCCTTCAATGTTTTTACAAAGTTATATGAACCATGGAAATATGAAAATTTCAACTTCAAATTTTTCCTATAATGCAACTGGGGATTCAGCCAATTCAGTCTCGTTTGACAGTGCTCCGAGACTTAATTAGTGAAATTGCTAGTCATACTGGGAAAAAGTTCTACATGAAATTTTTTTTTTTTTAGACATGTTTACATTTCAAGAACATCAGGAAACACAACTTTAACTGGAAACTTGGGTTTGAGCCCCACCAGTGGCAGTTGTATTGTGTCCTTGTGCAAGGCACTTAATCCCGATTGCCCATGTGGTGGCACTGTGTACTAAGGCATACTGCACGTTGATGGTGCACTTGTCTTCATCCATTGCTAACCCTGCTTGTGTGGAGTTAGCATCTTGGGATGTATGACAGTTGCTTGCCATTACTTGGTGGTTCTCTCCAGGTACTCCAGATTCCTCCACCCATAAAACTGTCTGACCTGAGGTGACCTTGGCTGTTGAAAGTGTCATTAAACCCAAATAAATAGCTAAATAACTGGAAACTTGACATGCAGTTGACTCCGGTACTTCTGTAAAAATGACTAAAAATACTGGAAAACTTTTTTGATGCCACATTGTCTGTCACTTACATTTATTATTGAGAATAACACTGTGCAGTGTGTCTATTCTATGTGTGTAATATTCAGTATGGCCCTATAGCAGCGAAGAGATAAATAAAACAAGCTATATATGCTCATTCCTTGTAGGTATCATAAAGTATAATCATTGTTTGGAAGAAAAAAAATATAAATAAGGCCACACACGGTAGATCTTCTGTTTATCAGGCCATTATTTCTAAAATATTATGCGGGTGAGCAGGTTTTTATTTTATTTTTTATTTCTGTAATTATTTCTTTGCCGTCAAAAGTTCATGTTCTTGGTTTATGTTTTAGGCATCTTAATCTGCAGAATAGCATGGGTGGTGGTGTATTTCGTCCCTTGAGAGCAAGAAGGCTTTGCAATCCTTGCACTCAGGGGACAAATTTATAAATTTTAACTTTGGTAAAATATCAGACATAAACCATTTAATTTTTATTTTTTTAAATTTTACATTAGTTATAAAAAGAGAGCATGCAGCAGCCAAAAGGACCATGCGGGATGACCTGAGAAATAGATTTTTAATTTATTTAGGCCTAACACTTGAATCTGAAATTTGAATACTTGAGTTTAGGGCAGCACAGTATATCGATAAAATGATATATACCAGTATTCAAACCAATATCGATTGAATACCGGTGTAATTACAAAAATATTGGTTTATCATCATTATTTATTTACCCATAATTTAATTTTCAAGATGTCTTGAGTTTTTTAACTGTAGCCCCAAATGAATAATATTATCCCTTTATCCAAGGAATTGTCTGCTTGTGCTCTCGTAATTTACAAATTCCGCAGTTGAAAAATTTAAAAAAAATTTCAACAAAACTATATCATGTGACCCCTCATTGGAACGAGCTCATTCCAATGAGGGGTCACATGATATAGTTTTGTTGAAATCTTTGGGGAAAATCTGATAAATTAATTTTGAAAATAATAAATTTTGATATCGCCTGCATTGGGTAAAGGTGTTTCGAACCGCATCATCAAGGCATGCTAATTCGTTCCGACTATGATGCCTTGAGTCTCGATTGTGGTACTTGTGTTCATATATCTGAACAGTTTTCGATATACTGGTATACCCCGGTATTTTTTTGAATACCGATACCGGTATTCAGTTTTGAATATCATGCAGCCCTACTTGAGTTTTTATATGGAACTCTGGCAATATTATACTGATTTGAATTTCCTTATCAATGTTCTGGTTGTTTTTTTATTTCAGAAAAATGAAAAATAATTTCAGGGGGAAAAAGGGATTTGATGATGGTAATAGTGAGATGAGTTCTGTAAATAATGGTGATGGAAATAAATTTAATCAGAATCGTAAAAGAAAGAGAAAACATAAATCAAAGCCTTTTAACTCCTTTCCAAATGGAAACTCTTCACCCAAAAAGTTGAAGGATAGCAATCTGGATTTGACAACAGACAATACCCAAGAGATGAGTATGAATTCATCTATGGCTGATGATAAAAATATCACTGTTGATCTAAATAAGGACTGTGAAGATCGATTGAAAACTGAAGATACTACCCCAGAAGATCATCAAAAGGTCTGTTTTGTTATGTGGCTAAGTAATTCTTTTATTCATTGGTCTAGGCTTAATCCATAGAAATTGGAAGGGGGCATTGGGGGAGGAGGAGTGAGGAGCACTGTTACGAAAACATATCATGATTCAAGGGACCACAAAAGTTAAGTCGTGCACATCACCTATGGATAAAAATTTCACCAAATTTGGCATAAATATTGTCTGGTACTTAGGGTAAAAAACATTTCGCAAAATTTGGGTGAATCAATGTGGATTCTCATGAAATGGAGCTCAATTCAATCGTGGAAATCATACTGCAAAACAGCTGACAGAACATTTCCAGGCTGGCATATATGAAAACTTATTTCCAGAATTATTGTAATGAAAGTGTCAATGACACTGTAGCTTAACTTGTGTATGTGTTGTGTTTGATGAAAAGGATAATGTTCAATGTTTATGAATGGATTATGAAATAAGACAAGAATTGTGATAATTGGGAATATGTTAATTTCTGTTCCCTGTATGCTATGTTTTTAATAAAAATAATATGAGGTTACACGATACTAAAGAGCTGAGGGGTGGGTTAATATGACCTCACAGTTAATGTATGTGGCCCTCACAGTTAACGTATGTCAATGAAAGTTACCAAGTTACAGTGAAATTATTTCAAAATGAGTCATCCTATCAAGTTACACTGAAATCCCTTCATAAATATGGCCTGTAGACTGTGCTAAAGGTTTTTTGGGCTTCTGGCCTGTGTAGCCACGACGGTAGACCGGTTGCAACTAAAAGGGAACGTCCTCATCTCGACATTATACTGAGTCATTCTACTAAGTTACAATGAAATCCCTTCACAAATACGACCAGTAGTCTGGACTAAAGTTTTTTGGGTTTTGGGCTCGGGAAGCCATCATGGTTGAATGATCGCGACCAAAAGTGGGCATTGTCATCTGGGCATAATCTGGAGTGATCGTACAAAGTTACAATGAAACCCCTTCATATATATGACCTGTAGACTGTGCTCAAGGTTTTGGGGCTTCGAGCCCCTGAAGCAATCACAGTTCACCAAACACGACCAAAAGGGGATGTAATCATCTAGGCATTATATGGAGTTAACCAAACAAGTTACAATGAAATCCTTCCATAAATATGACCTATAGACTATGCTAAAGGTTTTTGGGTTTTAGGCCCGGGCAGCCATCAAGGCTAAATGATCGCGACCAAAAGGGGATGTTCTCATCTAGACATTATTTGGAGTCATCCTTCCAAGTTACATTGAAATCCCTTCATAAATATGACCTTTGGACCGTGATTAAGGTTTTCAGGCTTCAGGCCCCTGTAGCCATCACAGTTGCCCAATTGCGTCCAAAAGGAGTCGTTTTCATCTAGACATTATATGAAGTCAACCTACCAAGTTACAATGAAATCCCTTCATAAATATCACCTGTAGACTGTGCTATAGGTTTTTGGGCTTTGGGCTCAGGCAGACATCATAGTTGAATGAGTACAACCAAAAGGGGACATTCTCATCTGGGCATCATCTGGAGTGATCCTATGAAGTTACAATGAAATCCATTCATAAATATGACCTGTAGACTGTGCTCAAAGTTCTCGGGCTTTGGGCCCTTGTAGCAGTTATAGCTGACCAATCATGACCAAAAGGGGATGTCATGATCTAGGCATTATATGGAGTCAACCTAACAAGTTACAATGAAATCCTTCCATAAATATGACATATAGAGTAGGCTAAAGGTTTTTGGGCTCGGGCAGCCATCAAGGCTGAATGATCGCGACTAAAAGGGGACGTTCTCATCTAGACATTATTTGGAGTCATCCTACCAAGCTACAATGAAATCCGTTCATAAATGTGACTTGTAGACCGTGCTAAAGGTTTTCGGGCTTCGGGCCATCATAAATATGACCTGTAGACTGTGCTCAAGGTTTTTGGGCTTCGGGCACTTGTAGCCATCACAGCTGACCAATCACGACCAAAAGGGGATGTCATCATCTAGGCATTATATGGAGTCAACCTAATAGGTTACAATGAAATCCTTCCATAAATATGACCTTTTACCTATGCTAAAGGTTTTTGGGCGCGGGCACCCATCAAGGCTGAATGATCACGATCAAAATGGGGCGTTCTCATCTAGACATTATTTGGAGTCATCCTACCAAGTTACAATGAAATCCCCTCATAAATATGACCTGTAGACTGTGCTAAAGATTTTCCGGCTTCGGGCACCTTCAGCCGTCACAGTTGCCCAATCATGTCCAAAAGGGGACGTTCTCATCTAGACATTATATGAAGCTAACCTACCAAGTTACAATGAAATCCCTTCATAAATATGACCTGTAGACTGTCCTAAAGGTTTTCGGGCTTCGGGCTTGGGCAGCCATCATGGCTGAATGATCGCAACCATAGGGGACAATCTCATCTGGGCATCATCTGGAGTGATCCTAAGAAGTTACAATGAAATCCCTTTATAAATATGACCTGTAGACTGTGCTCAAGGTTTTCGGGCTTCGGGCACTTGTAGCCATCATAACTGACCAATCACGACCAAAAGGGGATGTCATCATCTAGGCATTATATGGAGTCACCCTAACAGGTTACAATGAAATCCTTCCATAAATATGACCTTTCGCCTATGCTAAAGGTTTTTGGGCTCAGGCACCCATCAAGGCTGCATGATCGCAATCAAAATGGGACGTTCTCATCTAGACATTATTTGGAGTCATCCTACCAAGTTACAATGAAATCCCTTCATAAATATGACCTCTAGACTGTGCTAAAAGTTTTCGGGCTTCGAGCCCCTGTAGCCGTCACAGTTGCCCAATCATGTCCAAAAGGGGACTTTCTCATCTAGACATTGTATGAAGTCAACCCACCAGGTTACAATGAAATTCCTCAATAAATATGACCTGTAGACTGTGCTAAAGGTTTTCGGGTTTTGGGCTCAGGCGGTCGTCACTGTTGGCAGATCATGCCCAAATGGGGAAATTCTCATCTAGACATCATAAGGAGTCATCCTACCAAGTTACAATGAAATCCCTTCACATTAAACATGACCTGCAGACTGGGCTAAAAGTTTTTGGGTTTCGGGCTTGGGCAGCCATCACGGTTGATAGATCATGCCCAAAAGGGGTCGTTCTCATCTAGGCATTATACAGAGGTATCCTACCAAGTTACAATGAAATCCCTTCATAAATATGACCTGTAGACTGTGCTAATGGTTTTCTGGTTTTGGGCTCAGGCAGCCATACCAGTTGCCCGATCACGACCAAAAGGGGACGTTCTCATCTGGACATGACCCCAAACCTGCATTTGAAATTTCGTGACGATCAGACAAGAACTGCGGGGTGTAGCCTGTGCTGAAGGAAAATGTGAACAGACATCACAGACTCACAGACTTCCGCACGTGTGATGGCAATAGCTTATCTTGACTATGTCAAGTTAAGCTAAAAATTGAGATAGTTTGGAAATTTCTTTTAGGAAATTGTCTCAAGCTTTTATTTAATAAACTGTGTGTACTTTTAATGAGGTAAGTATTCTTTCTTTGTTAAAAAATAAAATGTCTCGCACAACATTGACTTGTTTAATTTCTGACTGGTAATACTAGTAGGTGGCCTCCTTTTAGATCATGTACAAGCTCCTGTCAATAATTCTCTAAACCTCGAACACAGAGAACGTTGTCTCAATGGTTAAAATCAAGTCGTATTTGGGGGTGGGTGTTTTCCAGTTCAGTTCTGGTTTTTAAGGCAAACCAGAAAACCGAACCGTAAGGCCCAGCAAAAACCTGCCGAACGGTTTTACTGTGTTTGCGAATAAACTGACCAAACTCTCTTACTGGGAGGGAACTGGTCTAGCGACCATTATGGACTCTCATCACTTAGTCTATCCTGCAATAGGCGAATATGTCTTATTTCCAAATGAAACAAAATACTGCATTCTGATTGGCTGAGAGGTACGGTGTAACTTGCAATTCATAGTAGCTTTTTTTTACACCGTGGTTAACCACGGTGTAAAAACAAAAATACACAATAGCAGGGTATATGGCTAAAAAGTACCCATTTTTAATTATTAATTCATACTTTCTGCTCAGTTATGTTAGAACAAAAATAAAAATTCAGGAAATTTAATATTTATGTGCAATAAAATATTACAGATATGGATGTCATTGGAACTGGCTCATTGAGCCAGTTCCAATGACATCAATATTTGTCTGGTTTTATTAGGAAACTTATACAAAATACAAATTTTCTGTCAATTTTTTCCACAATTTAGGTTAAAGTATTAAGTGCACCAAAATTCTTGGAAATAAATCAATTATCCTTGTGTTTTTCAGGGTGTATGGGAATTTACACCGGTCTGGGAACTCATACACCCTTTGGCTTTGCCTCAGGGTGTATGAGTTCCCAAACCGGTGTAAATTCCCATACACCCTGGAAAACACAAGGATAACCAATAATATTTGCATTGTCACATGTTCTCCCATATTGACTTGTCCACTGGACTTCACTGGACGAATCAATAAGGGAGAAAATGTGACAATGCGAAACAACATAGATAAGATGAACTTTATTAATTTGTTACCTAATTTGTGTTTTTACGGTCTCAATGGGCTGAGCAACTGGTCCCATAGCAACCCTGAGAATGACCAAAGAGGAGTTATGCTGAACCCAATGAAGATACTTAGAAACATGGCTTTTTGTGGTGAGTGCTGTTATACTAACTATTGATGATTTGTTTTCAAGTTCTGGAGTCTGAAGTGATACTTATTATATGTTCTTAACCCTTTACCCAACACAGACAATATCAAAATTTATTATTTCAAATATAATTTTTTCAAATTTTACAAAAAATTTCAACAAAACCATATCATGTGACCCCTCGTTGGAACGAGCTCGACGAGCTCGTTCCAACGAGTGGTCACATGATATGGTTTTGTTGAAATTTTTTGAAAAATAATGCTGAATTTGCATATTACGCGGGCGGATGCGGCCGATTCGTTGGGTAAAGGGTTAACCCTTTACCTAACAGCCTTTTTCAAAAATAAATTAAATTTCCCATTTTTCGAAAAAAAATTCTCACAATTTTCTTCGAGCTGATTCTGGTTTTATCAAGACATTTGTAAGATATTTAGGCCGTCGTAGGCTTAATTTGGTCAATTTTCTGGTCGTTTTAGGCCACTGTGTTAGGTAAAGGGTTAACACATAGAAAAACCGAACCAAACCCGAGGTTTTTCCACGCAACCGAACCAAAACCGAAACCGAATCTGAAAAATCTAAACCACCCAGCTCTAGTTGTATTATTATCCAAATCTTTTTCTGGTTGGTCAAAAAGTGTCCCTCCCCCTCAACATCCCCCACCCCGCCCAATTTTCAGGTAAATTACCTCCTTTTTCATGTAAAAGTTGTATAAGTCCCAGTAACATTCAACCAGGGATCCCTTCAATAACTCTTGAGTTGCTTTAGTTACTAAGTGTACCTGTACCAACAATTTGAAAATTACGAGAGTGCATCAAATCAGTGAATGAAACTTAGACGCATTATGTGTATGTAATATCATGTTTTTGTGTGTAGGTAATAAACTTACTCAACTAACTCAGTACAGGTGGTGTTTGTTTTTTTTATTCTGTCCATCTCAGAAAGAGATATAACCTGGAGCCAAGTTGATCAACATTTCCATAAACACTTAACATTTTGAACTGTGAACTTATGAATGAACTTATGAATATTGAAGCTTTATTAAAGATATTGGGTTTAGCTGAACATGAGATAGTGAGTGCAATAAATGTTATTCGTTTGTTAATCACTCAAAAATATAACTGTGTTGTGAACTGTTTATGAACTCAGCTGCCCAGAACATCACCCGAGTATCATATGAGCCTGCACAAGATTCTCTTATTTCTTAAAGTAATCAACCGTTTTAACAAATTTTAAAACTGTTTTTATTCTTTTGAACGGGATTGTCAAGTCTATAACTCAACAGGTTGATTTATAAGGTATTCACATTTCTTGTTTTTTATCAACCTACTCACAATTGTTTACTTCAGGCTTGCACTACAGTGGAAGTCCCTAACTCGGATAAAATACTCTCAATTTTTGTCTTTCCCAAGCAATTTGGGAAAGAAAAGTGGTGCAAAAGCACCAAGAAAAAATAAGCCAAAACTGGGTCGGCAACCGGAGCAGACCCAGTACGGGACGCTCTCTTCCAAGTACAACTCCACGACTTCCATTACCAGTGCGCATATACCGTCTCTAAAGACTCATTCTTTTTATCATCCGCTTCGTGTCGAGATGTTTTTGCACGCTTATCAGTGTTTATCCAGCTCGTTGTTTGATGATTCCTGATTCATAGTGCATCAGTGTATCCTTTGTATTCTCAGGAACAGTGTTTTTTATATTCTCTTTAATATTATATATCCATGATGTATATTTAATTGTTCTCTCTCGAGTCGCGCACGAATTTCGTGTGCCATGCGGTTCGGACTTATTATTTTTCACAATTATTGTTAACGCTTTATTTGCTAAATTTTCTAATTGTGTTAAGAGTTAGGTGTCAGTGGGGTACCACTCCTACAGTTTTTCTTCTTTCTTTTGAGAGTAGTCATCCTGTTGTGTGGTTCCTGGTCGACCGTCTGGGGTCTTTGTTTCTGTCACCTTTCTCTCTTCTTTGGGGGGTGTTCTTCTGTTTTCTGATTTCACCTTCTCTGCTCCTCTCACCTCTATCATGCCCAGGACAATTCCTTGTGGGCAATGTCTGCTGCCAAAGCATGTGGACGATTTACATTCGTCTTGTTCCTCCTGTAATGGGTGTTCGGCAGAGCGGCCATGTGGTGTCTGTGGATCATGGTCATCCACTTTCTGGGCGTCAGTTAACCGTGTCGTTCGTTCTCGTGGCCGTGCCTCCTGCTCCCGCGGGAAAGGACCACGTGGTCGTTCCGGGGCTCCCGAGCCGACCTTGTCTGGTGAGAGTTATTCCTCCTCCGTGGGGGATGTGCAGTCTTTTCCTGTAGTGGATACTGCGGGAGCCGTTGTGTGTTCTGGTGAAGAGGTGCCTGGTTCCGGGACTACGGTCCCCCTCCAGTCGACATCTGAGGCTGTCACTAGGGTTGTGACTCCTTCTTCGGAGCCGAGCAAGTGTGCTCTCTCCACTATTTCACCAGCCTCAACGACTCCCGACGTATCTACTACTACTGCTGGTCCGTATCCTTCGTCGTCAGTTTCAGCTGGCCTCGGCTTTTCGGTGCAGGGGACTTCAGGAATGTCCGGTACTGTAGACATGGGATATCGGCCTCAGCCTTCCCTGACTTCAACTCGGCAAAGTTGGAAGGGGCTGCCGGCCGAACCCATCTCTGTGGTCTCTTCGCCGTCGAGCACCACAGTTGTGTCTTTGGATTCGGATGTTCTTAGTGGAGACACTATGAACGCCGTGGCGTTTCCATCCACTCATTCTGGCCTCACAATCAGTTTTGGGGGACCAACGCCTTTTGTGCAGCCTGGACCTTCTGCCCCGCAGAGGTCCGCGGTGACTCTCATGAGTTCTCGCCATATTGATCCTCGGGGTGCCTCGTACCCCTATACATGTCTGCCTTCAGATGTTTCGGCTGCCACCCGTCATCCCGCGTCGGGTGTTTTGGAGGATCGTGACCCTTCGCTGGTTAAGAGGGTCAGAGGTGAAGCCACTTTGCCGGTTTGCTCCCCTGTCGAACCGGGCGGTACGGGCAGTGAGCTTAGGGATGCCCTCTCCTTACTCAGGTTCTATCTAAGAGCCTTCCTGTTGCTTCCAGTGAGGCAATGAGTGTTTTCCAGGCGCCTCCTATGGCGCCGTCTCCCGGGATTGGAAACAGGCCGGTTTCTGATTCCCCTGGTGTCTCGAAACCATGGGAGGCATCGGCTGGTTTGCCCATGATGGGCTATGTGTCTTCCGACTCTGGGGAGGAGTCCGACATGCTTGATGTCGAGGGCCAGCAGTCTTCAGAAAACAGAAGAACACCCCCCAAAGAAGAGAGAAAGGTGACAGAAACAAAGACCCCAGACGGTCGACCAGGAACCACACAACAGGATGACTACTCTCAAAAGAAAGAAGAAAAACTGTAGGAGTGGTACCCCACTGACACCTAACTCTTAACACAATTAGAAAATTTTGACTTTGTGTTTGGGTTTCTGCCTGATCTCAAACCTACTAACCAGCCGCCAGGGTCAGCCTGGCTGCGATCATCGGTCGCGCACCTACAGCCTATGGAGCAACCTGCTTCTGGGCGCCTTCGACCGTGCCAGTCGGTACAGGTGGTTGAAGCTTTTTCAGCATTGGACTCCAAACTGAATTCCAAGGCTCTGAAGACTTCGTTCTTCACCAGGGTTGACACCTTTTTGCTTCCTGTGCGTTATCGTTCCTACGATTCCGTCAATCCGTCGGTCTGCCTGACTTTGAGGGTTCTGGATCAGGACTCCACTTCCCTCGGGCTTTCCAAGCCCAAGTCTGCCGTCATTCCAATGACGACGGTGGAGTCCACGTTGGGCTTATCTAGAGAGATGCTTGGCATGCTTTCTCTCTCAGATCACGCCGTCTCAGCTTTGGCTGCTTATCTGCCTCCAGATAAGTTTGACGAGGTACAGGCACCTTTGCGTGTGCTGTCCAAGGCGCTTGTGCATCTTACTCACACGCATGCCTGTAACACGGCTAATCTGGAATTAGTTCGAAGGGACGCTGTGCTGGACACAGGACGATCCCTTCCCAAGGAGCAGCATGCTGCTCTTCGATCTGCTTCTTTGGCAGGTCCGCAACTTTTCCATGGTTCCGTGTCGACGGTCCGGGATGACGTCCTACGTCATTCCAAAGATCAGCTGCTGTTTCGTCAGCTTGATCAGCCTTCTAGGGGAGGCAAGGGCCGTTCCAAGCCTAACAAGTACCCTTCTGCTTTCTCTGTGAAGCAAAAGGCTGGTCCTTCTGCCGCAGCCTCTACTTCTTACTCAAGGGTAAGGGTAAAGGTTGGCAGAATCGAGGGAAGTCCCAGGATTCTTCATTTAGTAGAGGAGGTGGTTTCTCCTCTCGCGGGCCTCGTCGGGGCTCGAAATGAAGGTCCTCACCTCGACTTGTCCCAGGTTGGAGGAAGGATAGCAGAGTTCGCAGACCATTGGGCCACCATCACATTCGATCCGTGGGTGTTAGATGTTGTTCGGTCTGGGCTGCGAATATCCTTCCGAAGGCACCCCACTCTGTCAAGGGTGCCTCTTCCAACCACAGTTCCTTCAGACGTTTTACGTCGGGAACTTTTGTCCACGGAGATTGGTAATCTCCTGGCAAAGGGGGCGATCGAGGTCGTCAAGAACATTCAGTCAGTGGGTTTCTATTCCCGCCTGTTCTTGGTGCTGAAGAAGGACGGCCGACTCCGACCGGTTATCGATCTGAGTATCCTGAACCAGTCTATCATTGCTCCCAAGTTCAGCATGGAGACTTTCAGGTCGGTCCGCCAATCAATTCACCAGGGAGATTTCGCTGCCAGCATCGACCTGCGAGACGCTTACTTCCACGTTCCGATGCATCGGGCGACATGGAAGTATCTCAGATTCGCTTTTCTGGGGCGAGTTTACCAGTTCAAGGCCATGCCTTTCGGCCTCAACCTGGCTCCTTGGGTCTTCACCAGACTGATGTTGCATGTGATAGCGTTCCATCGCACACAGTCCAGGGTGACTACTTCGGCATATCTGGACGATATCCTCCAGAGGCATTCCAATGCTGCCTTACTGGAGTCGGATGTCACCACTTTGTTGAGCTTGCTCACGTCGTTAGGATTCAGAGTCAACGAGGAGAAGTCGGACCTGGTCCCTTCTCAGTCATTTTGTCATCTGGGGATGTCTTTCCAAACCCAATTCAATTTGGTAGCAGTTCCCCAGGCCAAGGCTGTGATTCTCTCAGCTTTTGCTCTGACTCTGTCCCAGTCCACGTCCGCGACCGCTCAGTTTTGGAGTTTTCTCCGGCTGATCGGTCTCTGCGGTTCGGTGACGGATCTCATTCCTCTAGGTCGGCTGCGTGTCAGACCTCTCCAACACTTTCTGCTCAGTCGTTGGAGGCCGAATGTAGATTCTCTGGATCAGGTGCTTCCGTTTCCGGAATCTCTGTATCCTCACCTTCTTCCCTGGACAGATGTTTAGTGGATTATGCAGGGTGTTCCATTGGACTTCCCCACGTCCGATCGCGTTCTGACGGCAGATGCCAGCGATCTCGGATGGGGTGCGACGTTTGATCCTCTCGGTCTTTCCCTACACGGGATGTGGGACCAGGATCAAGCAGCTCTACAAATCAACCAGAAGGAGCTTCTTGCTCTTCTTCTGAGTTTCGGGCAGTGGATCCCTCACCTGTCGAATCACCAGGTCCTTCTGCTATCCGACAATTCGACAGTGGTTGCTTACATTCGGAACCAGGGTGGCACTCACTCGGTTCCGATGTACGAATTAGCTCGGGATCTTCTACTGCTCGCTCAGGATGTTCATGCCGGAGTGGTTGTTCGTCACATTCCCGGTCGTCTGAACGTCCTAGCCGACTCCCTGTCCCGACAGGGCAGGGTTATTTCCACCGAGTGGATGCTCCGCAGGGCAGTGTTCCAGTCGCTTTGCGATCTCTGGGGGCGTCCCCACATCGACCTCTTTGCGACTCGTTGGAACCATCAGGTGGACACTTTCTTGTCTCCATGTCCAGATCCTCTGGCTTTTGCCGTGGACGCACTGTCACTCGATTGGAACGGTCTAGTCGGCTACGCCTTCCCGCCGGTTCCGATTCTTCCTCAGGTTCTAGCCAAAATTCGAACCTGCAGTTGCCGAATCATTCTGATTGCTCCCCTGTCGCCTCAGCGGGTGTGGATCAATCAGCTCCGCTCGCTGATGGCGGCCATCTTTGTCAAGGTCGCCCGAGGAGGTTTCACGTCGACCCGACTTCATTGTGCCTTCACGCATATCTTTTGTCAGGTCCTGTCTCCTCCGTAGAGGTTTTTCGAGACGAGCAGTGGAGTGCATTTCTTCTTCAAGGAGGCACTCCACTGGTTTAGCTTATGCAGCTGAATGGAAGGTCTTCTGTCGATGGTGTGCCGATCACTCTGTTGATTATGCAAATCCTTTGATTTCACAGATTGCGGAGTTTCTGGTATATCTGTTTGATTCTCGGGGTCTCCAGCCTGTTACCATCAAGGGTTACAGGTCCATGCTTTCAGAGACTTTTTCTTATGTGGGGAAGTGTCGTATCAGCACTAATTCTTACCTCTCCAAGCTTGTTCGGCACTTTTCTTTGAAAAGGCCTCGGACTTTGCAGCTTACTCCACGATGGAATCTTTCATGGGTGCTGCTTTGCTTGGGAGGTGTGGGGGGGGGGGGGGGGGGGGGGCGCCGTTCGAACCTTTATCCCAGGTGGATATGCATTTTCTCACATATAAGATGGCTTTTCTGATGGCATTTGCTTTGGCCAGACGGGTTAGTGAGCTTCACGCCCTCTCGGTTGACCCGGCCTTTTTTAGGAGCTCTCCCAACAGTGTTACTTTTACCACTGATTGCTCTTTTTTGGCCAAGAATCAGTTACCAGATACTACTCCTCCTCCTATCTGTATCAGGGCACTTCCTTCGAACCTTTATCCCAGGTGGATATGCATTTTCTCACATATAAGACGGCTTTTCTGATGGCATTTGCTTCGGCCAGACGGGTTAGCTTCACGCCCTCTCGGTTGACCCGGCCTTTTTTAGGAGCTCTCCCAACAGTGTTACTTTTACCACTGATTGCTCTTTTTTGGCCAAGAATCAGTTACCAGATACTACTCCTCCTCCTATCTGTATCAGGGCTCTTCCTTCTGTTGAGGGTAATCGCCCTTTGCTTTGTCCGGTCCGTGCTATTCGCATTTATCTCGATCGGACACGTTTCATACGGAAAGGCAGGAAACGTTTTTTTCTGTCTCTTATTCCGGGTCGACAGAAGATCTCTCCTCAGTCCATTTCTCGATGGATTTGTCTTGCTATTCGTACGGCTTATGGTCATTTAGCAGCTGGCGATTGTATTACCAATCGTATTTCTGCCCACGAGGTGCAGGCCCTATCCACCTCTTGGGCTTATTCTAACTCCGTCAAGTTGTCGGATGTTATGCAGGCAGCCTACTGGAGAAATGCTTCTACTTTCTCCACCTTTTATCTGCGCCAGTTGCAGGAGCTGTCGGAGGACCTTTTTGCCCTGGGTCCTCTTTCTTCTGCTCAGGCTGTTGTCTGCCATAGCCATTAGGCTTCTTGAAGGTCAGTTTCAGTCTTGTGCTGTTACTGCTCTTTTTCTGTCTGTGTGTCACACAGGCCCATATGTCTCCTTTCATTGTCCTTTACCAATGATTGCGACGTTATGGTTGATAAGCCTCGGGACCTCTTCCTTCTGCTTCACGGTTCCAGTGCACTAGGGTTATATGTGGGTTGGTTATGCGATTCCCTCCAGCCTATTGTCTATTCAGCCTGAAGTAAACACTTGTGAGTAGGTTGATAAGAAATTTAAAGTTTACAGTAAATTTCCTTTCTTATTATACCTACCACAATTGTTTACATGGAGGCCCTCCCGTCTTCTTTACAGGTAAAGAATCTTTCCTCCCCGCTAATCACATGACTGTAATGTTGACGGATTCAAAAAGAATGAGTCTTTAGAGACGGTATATGCGCACTGGCAACGGAAGTCGTGGAGTTGTACTTGGGATAGAGCGTCCCGTAATGGGTCTGCACCAGTTGCACTCGACCCAGTTTTGGCTTATTTTTTCTTGGTGCTTTTGCACCACTTTTCTTTCCCAAATTGCTTGGGAAAGACAAAAATAGAGAGTATTTTATCCGAGTTAGGGACTTCCACTGTAGTGCAAGCCTGAAGTAAACAATTGTGGTAGGTATAGTAAGAAAGGAAGTTTACTATAAAATTTAAATTTCTTTACTCATGACTGTTAATGTTCATACCATGATGTCTTTGCCATTTCTGTTGTGATTATTTCATGTTTTATCCATTCTTTTTTATTTCATTAATGACATGTTTACTTTTTAATGTTTTCTCACCATGATATAGACTTAGCTGCCGATTTCGTGTTAAGAACCAATAAAAAAAATAAGTAAACACAACGTGAGTTTTTCAATTTCACCCCAAAATTGGATGGTCTGTCCTATTGATGTATAAGATGCACTCTTAACTGATTGAGGGCTAGATTATTTTGGGCGGTCTGAATTTGTTGTTAAAAATTTGTTTTAATACAACTTATTGGAGAGTACTCCAGTAATTTGTAATAGAACAAATTTATATAAACAAAATGTTATTTGCATTTGACTGAAAATTAAACATGAGCAAGGAAAATGTTGGCCTTTTCTCTGGTACCGTATCTTTTCTGAAAAGTCCTGATATGGGCTTCTAGCGCTCAACCAGTTAATTTGGGGATAATTTTTTTGCAAGTTTGCAACTGCCGACCAGTCTTGATTATTACACGGACGGTTCAAAAGTTCATAACATCAAAGCTTTGAATGTACCTGAAAGAAAAATGCTTCTAACGGCTTCTTGAGGTTTAACGTCGACGTTCTTGACCTTTTACCTTCAGAAACAATATTTTTTTCACACCATTTTTTTTTTTTTATTAAACGTCTAAAACGGGGTAAAATTTAACGATTCTTAGACAGCGAAAAATACTAATCTATTTCGGCGTGACCGATCGACAATCGATTAATCGTGACAGCCCTACAATATGCAAATGCAGTGTAAGCATTGTTGTGTTTGTACAATGAAAACTGAAACTGAAAATCTAACTCTTTTCGTGAAACCGAAACTGGAACCAACATGAAATTTGAAAACTGCTAATCTCTAGAGAACATGACCCAACACTCCTGTTTGAACCTTGGAAAGTGAAGGAGTGCTTGTTTACTGTGGTAAACCAGCTCTATTTTACTGGTAAAATAGGACCTAGTCACCAATGCTTGGGGTAGAAGTCCTCTAAAATGGGCAACATGGGTGTTAAAGATTAACCCTTTACCTAAAAAGCAGACGGCACTTGGAAAAAAAATTCTTGAATAACTAATTTTTTTGTCTCAAAAACATAGGTTATGACCCCTCATTGGAATGAGCTCATTCCAATGAGGGGCCATAACCTGTTTTTGAGACAAAAAATTAATGAAAATTAATTGTTGATTTTTTAAAATTGCGCTTGTAGGTTTTGGCTGTTACATTGGGTAAAGGGTTAACTAAACTTGTCTTTATCTCCATGCTGCTGTCATAATTAGACATTGTGCAGAAACATTTGACCTTGAACACCAATAAATAATGAATATTGACCCAAACAGAATGCATTTTGTTTATCTGAAAAGAATATAATGGCTTGTTCATTGCAGAATCCAGATCACTTGACTTCCATTTTTCAGAAGCATTCTGTATGGAAGATAAACAGAATATAGAATTTGTGTTTCTTTCATATAGTTTTTATGAAACAAGTCTTCGAATTTGTCTCTTTTGCCCTACCAGAATCATATGAGAAACATAAGCTGAAATTTGAGTTTCTTTCTTATGATATTTATGAAATGAAAATCTTTCAATTTTCCATTATCCCAAGCCCAAGTCATATGATAAACATACTATGGAATTGGAGTTTTTCTCGCCGATATCTATGGGACGATACTTCGGATTTTTCATTTTGTCAAGCTACAGGCATGGCAAAAGGGAGAATTTAGACTTTTTGCATAAATATGCTATGATATCAGGGTTTCTTGCAGCACCTTGGCTTCCAAAAATGTTCTTTAATTAGACTAAGGGGGAATTCAAGGTCTTGAATTCCTGGGAAATGGGCCGGGAGACCTTGAAAAGCCTTGAATATTCCAGAAGTGGGGTATTCACAAGCTATATAGTTTTGTTTGCCCTAGTTTGTGATGATGTCCTATCTAGGACCCTTCCTCCCACTTCCCTTGAATGGAAGAGGTAAAGACCAGCAGGTCGTATTTAGGACTAGTGACAGCAGGGAGCTAGAAAGTTCTTGAATTTGGTTATTGTAGGGACTTGAAAAATGTTGATAAGGCCTAAAAAAATAAAAAAAATGTTTTTCAGGCCCTCCCTCCCACATGGTCCTTTTGGTTGTCGCATGCTATCTTTTTATAACCAATATAAACTTAAATAAACAAGAAAATACAGCAGTGCTGTGCAAAAAAAGGACGATAATAATATGCCAATGCAGTTTTACTGAAAAGACCATCTTTAAAATAATAAGACTGAGTATCACAGATGTAGTTTCATGTAAAACATTCCGTTGAGGAAAAATCTGGGGAATAAAGACGTGACGTCAACATTGACCTGCCATTTTTATTTGCAATGCATTTTGGGTCCATATACCGAATTTGGTAAAAATTGGCCCACTAGTTAACCTGCTGCTAAGGGGTGCTTTCGTTGCTAGGGAAGTCACAAGATATAAACTTTGATCTGTCTGTTTTCATTTGCAATGCATTTTGGGTCCGTATACCGAATTTGGTCAAAATCAGCCCAGTAGTTAGCCCATTGCTAAGGGGGCACTCTGGTTGTTAGGGAAGTCACCTGACGTCAACATTGATCTATCTGTTTTCATTTGCAATGCATTTTGGGTCCGTATACCGAATTTGGTCAAAATCGGCCCAGTAGTTAGCCCGTTGCTAAGGGGGTGCTCTGGTTGCTAGGAAAGTCACGAGACGTAAACTTTGATCTGTCTGTTTTCATTTGCAATGCCTTTTTGGTCCGTATACCAAATTTGGTCAAAATCGGCCCAGTAGTTAGCCCATTGCTAAGGGGGTGCTCTGGTTGCTAGGGAAGTCATGAGACGTAAACTTTGATCTGTCTGTTTTCATTTGCAATGCCTTTTTGGTCCGTATACCAAATTTGGTCAAAATAGGCCTAGTAGTTAGTCCATTGCTAAGGGGGCGCTCTGGTTGCTAGGGAAGTCACATGATGTCATCATTGATCTGACTGTTTTCATTTGCAATGCATTTTGGGTCCGTATACCCCAAATTTGGTCCAAATCGGCCCAGTAGTTCGCCCGTTGCTAAGGGGGCGCTCTGGTTGCTACGGAAGTCACGTGAAGACACCAGTAACCTGTCTGTTTTCGTTTGCAATGCATGTTGGGTCCATGTATCAAAGTTGGCCCAGTAGTTTGCCCGTTGCTAGGGGCATGCTTTACTTGCTATGGATGTCACGTGACATAATCAGTGACCCATTAGCCCCACCTCCCCCACACACCTAATATATTAAGGGTCCCTTGACCCAATGAGGGTGAAAGCAAGGGTGGAGAGCATCACTTGAGCTTGCATCTGAGTATCCTTGAAAAAATGTAACCTCATTTGTCCCCGGCTCCTTTGGGAAAAATCCCTTAAAGTTTAATCAGCCAGAGTCATTCTCGTGAAGTCTCATCTCGTTAACTACTTCCTTCGATAAAAAAATAGTGAAAACAATATAAAGGACAATGTTGCTCGGCGTCGGCTATCACCGACGTCTCGCTTGGGAGCCTTCGGCTCTTTCGCCCTTTAAAAAAAAATGTAAAATTATATGGCTTATGTCTGATATTTTATCCAAGTTAAAAATATGATAAACTTGTCCTTTGAGTGCAAGAAGGCTGTGCAATGCTTTAGCATTGCAAAGCTTTCTTGATTTTAAAGGACGAAATACACGACCACCCATGCTATTCCGTAGATTATGTGACATAAACCAAGAACATGAACTTTTGCTTGCAAAGAAATAATTGCAGAAATAAAAAATAAAATAAAAAACTGCTTGCTCGCATGCAATTTTACAAAAAAATGGCCTGAGAAACAGAAGATCTACTTTGTGTGGATTAAACGGCCTTGAATAGACTTGAATTTTATCAGTCCTTGCCTGCAGTAACCCTGGGGAGAAATGTTCATTTCTTAATTTATGTAGTGTATTCAATAGAGTATAATTATTTTCAGGAAGGTGATATATCATTATCAGAAGTGAAGACAGCTATTTGTTCTCATGAAAGTGGTGGAGAAAATTTAGGTCAGTAATGCATACAGTTGGTTATATTATTTCTTTCTTGTCATAGCTTTCACTTGCATAAATATGTCATTTCACTTTTTTTTAGCGATTTAACTTTTAAACATTTTGAGTGTGAACATACAGCTGCTAGAGACACGGAATTTTAAGTGAGACAGATTTTGATATGAAGTACAGTTTTTGTATTGTGTCACTCTAAACTAAATTGGGATATCTGATTGGCAAACAAGTTAAGAGTCATCACATAATTATATTTACTTTTGAATGAAGTTGTAAACAATTTGTAACACCGACTGCAGAATTCTGGACCGCCCAGTTGGAATGCACCATTTGGTAATGTGAGCTCTATTGAATAAAATATAATAAATTAAATATATAAGGCCTAAAAAAATTAAAAATCTGTTTCTCAGGCCCTCCCGCATGGTCCTTTTGTCCGCCGCATGCTCTCTTTTTATAACCAATGTAAACTTTAAAAAAATAAAAATTAAATGGTTTATGTCTGATATTTTACCCAAGTTAAAAAAAATTGATAAATTTGTCCCTTGAGTGCAAGAAGGCTTTGCAATGCTTCACCATTGCAAAGCCTTCTTGCTCTCAAGGGACGAAATACACCACCACCCATGCTATTCCATAGATTATGAGCCCTAAAACATAAACCAAGAACATGAACTTTTAATGGCAAAGAAACAGTTACACAAAATAAAAAATAAAATAAAAAACTGCTCGCCCGCATGCAATTTTACAAATAATGGCCTGAGAAACAGAAGAGCTACTTTGTGTGGCCTAATATTAAATTTATAATATATAAAGAGCCCTATTTATTTTGGAATCACTAGGTCAAAGGTCACAGTGACCCTTCACACAGTAAATTGTAAACAATAGGTTTCTGGATGATAAGTTAATAATGATTAAACTCACTTTTGTGCTGATTAAACCCACTTTTGCGCTGTCACAACTCGACATTGGATCAGTGATCCTATCAGCATTTTTTTGCAACTAAAATACTTGACAGAGCCAGGTAACACAAAATTAAAATATCATACTTTGATTGAAGCAAGGTGCCATATGCAATGCTGAAGCATTGCAGATGGTGCCTTGTTGCATTCACGGGATGATACATTTAATTTATTCTCATTTATGATCAGATTCCATTTGGCATTAAAATCTTTCTTTTACCACCAGCAAAATTCATTTGGCACCAAACAAAAATTCCACATGGGACCAAACATTTTGGGCCAAGGTGAACATTGGTGTTGTATCAAAATCTCCCCTGCAGAATCTGCAGAATGTGGTGCAGTGCTCATTTAAACTGGTAAACAAGTTATGTTCTACTGGTAAAATAGGACCTGGTCACCATTGCCTGGGGTGGAAGTCCTTTATAGTGGGTGGCATAGGTACAAACGATTGGCTAAACTTCACTTCGTACCTGTATGTGGTCATGATATAGCCAGATATTCTGAAAGTGATCTTAACCCTTTACCCAGCGCATACGATTTCAAAATTTATTATTTTAAATATCATTTTTACTTGCGTCGCCAGTGGCAGAGCAGGTCTAGTAACCGCTCAACTCTGTCCATCCATCAGTCCATCTGTCAGTCCGTCTGAAACACTCCTTCCGTCCAAGTTTTCTTGGCTTCTATGAAAGGGAATGATTTTATATTTGGTCTGCTGCTTCATAATGATGAGTTGTATCGTGTAAGCAATTTTCAGATCTGCAGTGCAGCCACTTCCTGTTTGCCAATACTTTGAAATTTTACTGTATCCACTGAACATTAAAATTTTTCGTCAAATTTTTCTCGGCTTCTATGCAAGGGATTGATTTTATATTTCATTTGGAGCTTGATAAGATCAGTTGTATCGTGTATGCAATTTTCAGACCTGCTGTGCAGCCACTTCCTGTTTGCCGGTACTTTGAAATTTTGCTGTACCCACTGAACATTGAAATTTTTCATCAAAGTTTTCTCGGCTTCTATGCAAGGGATTGATTTTATATTTCATCTGGAGCTTGATAATGATGAGTTGTATCGTGTATGCAATTTTCAGATCTGCCGTGCAGCCACTTCCTGTTTGCCGATACTTTGAAATTTTACTGTACACACTGAATATTGAAATTTTCAGTCAAAGTTTCTCTGCTTGTATGAAAGGGACCCACTGAAAATTGAATTTTTCGCTAAACTTTTCTTGCCTTCTGTGAAAGGAATTGATTTATCTATATGCAAAAAGAGTCGAAAGAGATTAATACATGTATCTCAATCAATTGCAAACAGCGACGCAGGTCCAGGCATGGTATTGGTCTTGTTTAAATTTGTTCAAAAGTGTCAACAAAACCATATCATGTGACCCCTCTTTGGAACGAGCTCGTTCCAAAGAGGGGTCACATGATATGGTTTTGTTGAACTTTTCCAAAAAATAATATTTTTTCAGCTGCGGAATTGCAAATATTACGTGGGCGGATGTGGGCAATTCGTTGGGTAAAGGGTTAAACACCACTAAATATAAATAAATAAATAAATAAATAAATAAATAAATAAATAAATAAATGGTATCAAAGTCTCTGCTGTATCCTTAGAAATAGGTGCATGGTGGTTCATTGATTACAGCATTGGATTACATACAAACTGAAATGGTCTATGGTCCGATCTCTGCCAGGATTAACTGCATTGTGTCATTGGGCAAGGCACTTAATCCTGATTGCCCATGTGGTTCATGGTGGCACCTGTAATAAGGCATACTACACATTGATGGTGCACTTGTCTTTAGCCATTACTAACCCTGCTTGTGTCGTGGAGTTAGTATGTTGGGAATCTGACAGTTGCTTGCCACTGCTTTGTGGTTCTCTATGGGTACTTCGGCTTCCTCCATGCTTAAACTGTCCAACATGAGGTGGTCCTTGTTGTTGAAAGTGTTGTTAAACCCCAATAAATAAATAAATATATCCTTGGTAATAAGATTTTGATGCTGTCCCTTTACATTCAAATAACGGTAATAATATGTGTTTCTTACAGAATCCGTAACAGATGGAACAAAAGTGAATAAGGATATTCCTACCCCGGGTAAACTGACTGTAGAAGCAAATTTAAATGTCAAACAGCAACAAGACTACAAAAGGATAATACCAAAGAAGACAGATTTGTTCCGTCCTCTTCGTCCATCTTTACTTGAGAAGGTAAGATACCAGTTTCTACTTGAGTAAGATCATTAGTGTATTATAAAATGTGAGACCCTGTTGACTTTTTACATTAGCGTAAGCTACAAAGTTTTATTCCTTTATTTGATATAAATGTGTTTCCATTAAAAAAAAAAAATCTTTAACCCTTCACCTAACATGAAAAGCAGACAACACTTGCAAAAAAAATTCTTGAACAACTAATTTTTTTTCATTTTTTGTCTCAGAAACATAGATTATGACCCCTCATGCTCGACAAGCTCTTTCCAACGAGGGATCATAACCTATGTTTTTAAGACAAAAAATAAAAAAATATTGAAAATTAATCAGCGATTTTTTAGAATAGTGTTGGACGGTTTTGGCCATTATGTTGGGTAAAGGGTTCAGTGTATTGGCCTATGACTTGCTCCTTGCCAGGGGTAACTGCGTTGTGTCCTTGGGTAAGGCACTTAATTCTGATTGCACACGTGGGGGCATACTAGCATTGTGTACTAAGGCATACTGCATGTCGATGGTGCACTTGTCTTCAACCAATTCAAACCCTGCTTGTCTAGTTGGTACATTGGGGAGTCTAATTTCTCTCCACGTACTCCGTTTTCCACCACCCATAAAACAGTCTGACACAAGGTGACCTTGGCTGTTGAAAGTGTCTTTAAACCTCAATAAATAAGTAGGTATTGGAGACTGTTATTATGTACAGACAATCTCCAATAAATTGAAAGTAATTTTTGTGCATAGAATAAGCTTACTGTCTAAAATTTGAGTTATTCTGTTTGTCATGATGTGCCCTATCTCCTCAGCCGCTATAGGCCCGATCAACTTCAAACTCAGCAGGTGTATGTGTTTCTGTCTGATATAACTAAATTTACTTGTTTCAGTGTTTGGTTGCAATATTTTGTGTCATTCCTGAAAACCGGAAATTGTGTCGCATCCTGTGCTATTCTGTATATAGACATGAGCTGCTATTAAAAAAACATGCATAGCACGGGTCCGCATCCACTTGTATTTAAAATTAGTTATTAATTAGATTCCAAGATATTATCTTTGAGTCTTAACGATATCTGTCTTCCCCAATATATAATTCATCCTCGGTTGACATCCTCACAAATACAGTCGATACACATTTGATCTGGAGCATCATTACAGATTTTTTGTAACCAGTTAACCCTTTGCTTTAACCGGTTAACAGTTTTGTTGACAGGTTTCAAAATTAATAGCAACATGCTGCATAACTGTGCAAAACACAACAAAATGTGATGGGTAAGAGAAATTAACTGGTTGAGTGCTAAATTAATTTTCAAAGGTGATTTGAAACATGGGTATTTTTTTAAAAAAGATTCCATGCTACCAGGAAGAGCAGCCTTAGTTTAGCAAGATTTTGTTCATAGATAATTGTTGGGTTACAAATTATAGTGCCAATAGCACTCTCTAATAAATTGCAACCAAACAGTTTTATTTAAGAAATGTTTCTTCTACTGCTGAGCAAACATTAAACTAATGCATACTGTGTAAAGCCGCTAAGGTGATTCCAGCACTTCACAATAGAGCCATGATAGTGGCTTCTAGCACTCAACCAATTAACCCTTTACCTAACGAATCGCCCGCATCCACCCACGTAATATGCAAATTCAGCAGTTTAAAAAATATTATTTTTCAAAAAATTTCAACGAAACCATATCATGTGACCCCTCATTGGAACGAGCTCATTGAGCTCGTTCCAATGAGGGATCACATGACATGGTTTTGTTGAAATTTTTTTTAAAATTTGAAAAAATGTTATTTAAAATAATAAATTTTGATATCGTCTGCATTGGGTAAAGGGTTAGGTCAGTACCTGGGTGAATAGACTAATATGTCGCCTATACATCAATATCAGAATTAGTGACAGTATCCTCGGAATTAGTGACAGTATTTGGCGATACCACTGGAACTGTCGTCAGCACCAGGCATGTTATCTTCAGATGGGAGATTGTCATCGTCACCCACGTAAACACAAAATTCTGCAAGTTATAAACACCTGCCTTATGCAGTACAGTGGAGCCCACTTAATTGGATATCTCTTAACTGAATAACCCTGTTAATTAAATGTAATTTCCCAACACAAAACCATTTACCATACCTCCAATACAAATTTGACCTGTTAATTGAATATAGGTTGTAGAGTAAACTCCTGTTAATTGAATAAAAAATCTTGTAACCTATCGAGAAATTACCCTGACTCTCCCCAGTTTTCCTTTGTTTGTAGACCTATTTGGCCTCAGTACATCCAATATAGGCATTTAATCTATTATATCTTGTTTGACAGAGCTAAAATTTGGTCAAATAAGATAAAATAGAATAAATGCTTAGTTTATCTCTAGAAAACAAGAAAATAACGCAATCTCTGTTAGTTGAATACTTCTGTTAATTGAATAATTTTCATTGGCAAAGTGTCTATTCAATTAACAGGGTTCCACTGTATTACAAGGATGTTAAAAGTCAATTTTGGGTGTCCGAAAGTATTGGTATTGTCTTCCTCAGATTCTGTATGTAAATGAATAGAGAAATCCATGCTTCATGTTGGCACACAGCTCTGCCAGGGTTTATATTTCAACGAGAATCTGAGAATCGATTCACACAAAACCAACGAGTATCCTATGTAGATTCTCACTGCACCTCTGTTAGGATTCGTGTGAAAAGAATGGAGTCAATTTAACACAGCAGCAACAAATTAACCAACACAAGGTTAACATGACCTGAAATATCCTGAAACTCTCAATAAAATTGTACAAATATGTCTGTCAATGGAACCGGCTCAATGAGCCAGTGACATCCAAACTTGTACGTTTTTATCGGTAAATATTGTTTATTTTGAAAAAAAATTATCTAATTCAGTTTACGTTTTAAAAATTAAAAAGTGGTGTTGGGTAAAGGGTTAACATGTTTTATCAGTATACAACAGGGATTCAACCATGGTGGCCTCAAGAGACCCTGGGACACTCACAGCAGGCACGACTTCAGGAGTGGAATAACATCCCACAAAGGACCATAAACAACTTGATGGGGGTCAATGGTAAGGAGGGTTAGAGCAGTGACTGAAGCCCAGGGTGGGCACACCCGCTATTGATTTTGATCAGGAAATGGCATAGGGTACGTTTGAACGTTATCCATGCAAATGCTGTCTGTTGTAAGACAACAAAACTATTCAAAATTTTATCCTTTATGAAGAAATAGCATAAAGATCCAAAAACTTGTTTCTTTTTTCTGCTAGTATATATATGCCTTATAGAGTATTGTTTCCAGTTTCCGAATTGGCTGAATTGATAAGTAAGATTCCATTGAATGCTTCAAAGCACCATTTTCTACTAATCTACAAAAATGCATGTTCAACAGGCATCACAATCAGAGACAGGCAGATGTTGGCTTAATATGGAAATATTCCTCCAAGAAGACAAAATTCTAATATCATAACTTATTAGTGTTGCAAGAATAAAAAGTACGAACAAAAAAGGAAAAGTGAAGCTATACCAAATCGGACCAAAGTGAATTTTTTTCTGTCTTTGTATTTCTGAATAAGTTCAAAACAAATAATGATTATTAAAATTCTTACTTTCAATCGTTACTGTGATAACTCAGTCTGTGGATAAACTTGCAAATTATTTTTAAGTACCTCAGCAGTTATATCTAGGCAAGTTTTGGCTGCCTTTGTAGGCAGCCAAGACTTGCCTAACGGCAACTGTAGTGCCACATGTTGACAGTCAAACGGAAGCAAAAATGTGTAAAAATCCCCAACTGTTTAACTCTTTACCCAGTGTAACGGCCAAAACTGGCCAGTGCTATTCACAAAAGTAGCCATCCAATTTTCATTATTTTTTTCACTTTTTGTCTCAGAAGCTTATATGACCCCTCATTGAAACGAGCTCATTCCAGTGTGGGGTCATAAGCTATGTTTTTGATGCAAAAAAATTAGAAAAAAAATTAGTTATTCAAGAATTTAATTTGCAAGTGTCATCTGCCTTTCGTGTTAGGTAAAGGGTTAAAATTTAACAGTTTGCCACCGCTTTAAGAAATCCAAAATATGTATATTTGCCTTCAAGCTGACTCGGGCAAGTCTTTTATGGTTGTTAATTCTTCTATTTTCAGTTACTAGCGGAAGAGATTCGACAAGAGAGAAACATTATCCTGCAGTGTGTTCATCACATAGTGAAAAAGAATTTCTTCCAAAAACCTTCCGAAAGACATTCAGTTAAATCAGAGGATACTTATGATTCGCAGAACACACATGTGAAAGACAGTATACCCTACTCAAAACAAATTTCATCACCTCCATTAAATTGCTTGACCAGCGCTGACGAAATCTGGGAACACACAAGAACTATGGGAGAGAATGGCTCTTGAATTGATTTTAACTGGTCTATCAATAAAACATATAAGAAGCTATCAAAATTTTTATCATTTAATTTGTAAACCAACATTTGTGGTGAGGGCATTGTGGCAACCAGCTCTCCTCAGATCACCGAAATTAAATAATGTCGAGCCCAGTTAGTTCTTGGATGGGTGACCGTCTGAGCGATTGATTCCGACTCACCTGTTGTGTCCTTGGGTAAGGCACTTAATCCCGATTGTCCACATGGGGAATAATGACACTGTGTACTGAGGCATTCTGCATGCTGATGGTGCACAACCAATCTAACCCTACCTGTGCTGCAGTGCAGAGTTACGATATTGGGAAGCTGGCAGCTGCTCGGTGGTTCTCTCGGGGTATTCCGTCCGGCTGATTAATCTCTGTATTGTCCATTGAGTGCAACAATGTGCCATCTGCAATGCTTCGGCATTGCAGATGGCACCTTGTTGCATTCATGAGACAATACATATCTAGCTTGTTTTGTTTTTCAGAAATCAGGTCCTGAAGGCTGAAATTCTTTGTGTTGTTCATGGTGTTGTAAGTTCATGTGAAAATTATAAGTCCTTGAAAATCGTGGTCAGAGTTCTTGCAAAGTGCCCAAGGGGCTTTAGAAGTAATCAAGACCTGGAAATAAGCAATCTGTCTCGTTTGCAAATGGAGATCCCTAGCGTATGAATTTGCTGATATCCCATACAGTGGGCTAGAATAGCCAAATATATCCTCTGGGTTCCTCTTTCTCTTTATGCCCGAGTCCTTGATTCAGATTGAGGTTCACAAAGGGTAAATTTAGTGAGGCTACCCTGCTGTGTCGAATTCCCTTGTTCAAGGGCAATGTCTCTGTAATAAACTAACTGGGCAGAATGGAATTGAATCATGATCTGCAAGTACCCACCACGAAGCTATACAAACAAGCATTTCAATATTTCTATCAATAGCTGAAAAAGGAGTGAAAAATATGGGATGGACGAACAAACAGACAGATCGATAGACTGATCATCAATGTTGACAGCGGGGCCCCAATAAACCAACTGAGCATTGAATGGAATTGAAACTTAATCTGTAAGTACTCACCAGGAGGCTGCATACAAAAAGGCATTTTAGTATTGAGGCTACCCTGCTGTGTCGATTTCCTAAATTCACGGGCAGTAACTCAGTAATAAACCAACTGAGTGGAATGGAATTGAAACTTGATCTGTATGTGCCTACCAGGAAGTTACATACAAAAAACATTTCAAAATGACTTTCGAAAGTTTAAAAAGTGCAGAAAACACGTTTTAACTGTCAAATTCCTAAGTTCAAGGGCAATAACTCAGTAATAAAAAAAACTTTGTAAGCATCCACCAGAAAGCTACAAACAAAATATTTCAATATTTCTATCGATAGCTGAAAAAAAATAATTTCAATATTTCTATTGACGGCTGACGAAAGTGCGGAAATCATGGGATGGACAAATGAACAGCTCAACAGACTATCACTGAAGGGCACCCACTGTAGACATTAGGGCCAAAAATAAACCATTGGAATTGAAACTTGATCTGTACAAAAAGTTGAAAGCGTTAAAATTACTGAAGGCCTGATCAGAAAGAACTTGATTTGAGCAAACTGGAATGTGACCTCACAAAGGACGTCATATACCAAACACATTCTCACTGGTGGATTGGAATAAGATTTTTAACATTCAGCACACTGATGCCAAAATACTGAAATTTAAAGCTCTGTTTCTTTCCTGTAACTGATCAAGTGCTGGAAGCCCATATTTGGACCTTAATCTGGAGTGCCGGTGCTGTGCCTTGGAGGCATCATTTTTGGTGGATGAGCTTCATATCACCTTTGAAGTTAACTGATGTTATCTGTTAGGATTTGCCTTGCTACAATTTATGAGAGAGTGCTCATGAGCACTCATGAATTGTAACAAGGCAAAGACATGAATGAATTTTGATGATTAAAAGAATTCAGCACTCGATTAGTTGATACCACTAGGAAATGAACCAATTTAATCTTGTTTGACAGCCACCCCCCCCCCCCCCCTCTCCCCACTTTACCAAATCCAAATGAGTCTGACTGCAGAATGAGAAAGAAAAACATTTAAAGAAAGAGAATTCTTAAATTTCATTGTGATGAACTCTAACAAACTTAAATCTGCCCCCATAAGGATGTTATATAGTGAATATCAAAAGATTGTGACTGATTCTGATTATGAGCCCAAACCCAGGGACTTGGATGTGAACAAACACCAATCTGCCCCCATGGCAGATTTACTTTACCCCATTTAGTTTACTAAATATCATAAGATTCTGTGGTTGAAGCTGAAAGAGATTTTTATACCATTATACTCATATTGCACAGTTAAAATATGGGTTCTGATAAGGAGCCCAAATTTGAACTTGAGGACATAATTTTAACAAACTTGAATCTGACCTCCATAACATGCTGCAAATATATAGAAATATCTGACTAATGGATTTAGTTAATTATTTATTGGTGTTTAAGGTCACATACTTACGCCCAGTGACTAATCATGACCATGATAGTTTTATGGGTGAAGGAAGCCCGAGTACCCGGAGAGAACCACTGTCAGCTCCTCAACATTCTCTGTTCCAAGCTCCACTCAAGCAGGGTTACAGTGGTTGAAGACGTGCACCATCGACATGCAGTATGCCTAAGTACACACCGTCATGATATCCCCATGTAAGCAACTGGGTTAAAGTGCCTTGCCCAAGAACACAATGCGGGTTGTCCCGGACGGGGATCGAACTTGGGACCTCTAGCAGATAAGTCCAACAGTCTACCACTGAGCCACTAGTGGATAGGAAGATTTTCAAAGCGTATTCCTCCTATGGCACCAAGACAAATTTCAGCCTCCCCTGGGGAACCCAAATATGATCTCAGGCACTTGATTTGAACAGATGTGAAGCCGACTCCCAAAAGAATGTTATATAACAAATTTCAAAAGATTTTGATTTGTACATCTGAAGATTTTTAAAGAATATTCCTCGGGATTTAATTAGAACAAACTTGAATTCGACCCCCATAAGGATGCTGAACACAAAATAACATCAAATGATTCTCACTGGTGGATCAGATGATTTTCAAAGAATGTTTCTCTGTTGCACCAAGTTAAAACTGGGGTTCCCACGGGAAGCTGAAATAGGTAGGTCAGTAATGGGATTGAATACTACTCAAAATTTGCTAAGCACAAAGTATATCCAACTACCTGTTTTGCGTTTTAGTTGAAATATTGTTATAAAAACAATGACAAAACAATTGCAAATTTTGTCCCCCCCATGTACACATCAAAAGGAAGCTGAATACCAAATATCAAGGAATTCCATCCATGGAATGTACTGAGGCCAAATAGGTCTATAAATAAAGGAAAACTGTAAAGGGTCAGAGTAATTTCTCGACAGGTATTTTTTATTCAATTAACAGTAGTTTTACTCAACAATCTACATTCAATTAAGAGGAAAAATTTGTACTGGAGGTATGGTAAAAGGATTTGTGCTGGGAAATTATGTTCAATTAACAGGGTTATTCAGTTGAGAGATATCCAATTTATTTATTTATTGGTGTTTAAGGTCACACTTCTGCACAATGACGAATCATGACCACAACATGGCGATAAAGTCAAGGTCAGTCAATCGTTTATACCCTCTGTTGCCTATTTTAAAGGACTTGCACCCCAAGCATTAGTAACTGGGTCCTATTTAACCAGTGAAATGGTGGTGCAGTGGCATTGCACCAAGCAGTTCTCGCCTGATCACCTAAGTTAAGCAACGTCAAACCCGGTTAGTCCTTGGATGGGCGACCATCTGTGCAATCTATTTGGCCTCCTGCGCTGTGTCCCTGGGCAAGGCACCTAACCCCAGCTGTCCACATGGGGAAATGATGACGCCATGTACTAAGGGGTACTACATGTTGATGGTACGCATGTCTTCAACCAATCTAACCCTGCCTGTGCTACAGTGCGGAATTACGATGTTGGGGAGCTGGCAGCTGCTCGACATTGCTCGGTGGTTCTCTCTGGTACACCGGCTTCCTCCACCCATAAAATTGTCACCGACACGATATGACCTTGGCTATTACAGTGTCGTTAAACCCTACATAGATACCCGTGAAACAGAGCTTGGTTACCACAGTCAACACGCAGGGGAGTTATCCAGTTAAGTGAGCTGTACAGGGTATCAAAATTTGATCCATACTCAATACAGACCTATAGCAGAGAAGTTCAGAATCATTGCAAATACTGAAACCTCTCATCCCTGAACAGACCCAATTTTTCTTAGGGTCAAATATGGCATAGTACATAAAGAAGAAAAAAGCAAAATCAATTTAAATTTTTTTTTATTTTACAAATAATTTACATTTGTACATTATTAATCAAATAATAATATCACATGTCATAAACAAATATATGTAATCTTACTTCTCAAACTGTCAAAAATATGAACTGAGTAAACAAAGCATACCATCAGCTGTGTTCAACTTATTAGCAAATCACCTCAATCCATCCACAGCAATAAAAAATAATGTTTTTTTTTATTAGCAAATTTGTTTCCAGAAAAATTTCTACAAAAATGATTACTCTTCATTTTTCTTTTACCAACCCAGCTTGTGAAACCTTTTTGGAATGGCTTGACAAACTTGTCCAAAAGGACTTCATATGCAATCTATTGTAAACAAACTGAAAATTTTTTGGGTTGTTTAGAACAGTGGAGTATGGGAGTATGGTGGGTGGGTGGTGGGGGGCACACATTCATACCCCTTCCCAAATTTTCACTGCCTCCCCCCCCCCCCCCCCCCAAAAAAAAAACACTGGGGTGTGACTAGTCTCAACTAGGACCTTTAGGTTATTGCCCCTCCTCCCACATCCCTTAAGGGAGGGGCAATGACCAGAGAGTCGCAGTTAGGACTAGGTGAGGCCCACACAACAGCCTTTCAAATACAATCTTTGCAACCACTACCCCCCCCCCCCCCCCCCCCCCAAAAAAAAATGGCTTGGGCACCCCTATTAAAGAATCTTGGCTATGTGCCTGGTTAGAAAATTACTGCATCAGTTTAATTAAAAATATACCTGCAGCCATATTGATGACATACAGAGATGCAACCACTACAGTTGTAGACAACCATACTGAACCTCAAAGAATATCTTCATTTTTCAGGTAACAAATCAACCAAATCTCTCCAGCACTATAGGCTCTATCGATAAATAGGTTATTTCCACCTGATACAGTGAACTCTTCTGCGCTGTTGAGATTAATATGTATTACTTCCGGTTGGTATGCAGAATTCTTTATTTCAGAGTTTTCATCAGTTAACATTGTGATTCAATTGAATAACGTTGGCAAAAATGTGATCACACTAAAGGAAAAAGTCTACCGTGTAATTGTGTGTCTAATTACAGTGCAGTCACCATGGACTGGTCGTAATCCACGCATGGGCAGTGATGTCCACGCATGTGTTTACCAGGTAATGAAAATTATTACCAGCAAATTTTAATGAATGAAGCACCGGGTTGTACCCGATGCTCTTTAATTAAATTTTTTGGTGATTATTCCATAATTAGTGCTTGGAATCAATATTATTGCGTCCTTGGAAATACTGCCCACTCCGTGGAAAGTGACCAGTCCACAGCGGCCACACTGTACAATGACAGTTTTCAATGGTTATGTCATTGATTTGTGTGAAGTGCAGTGTACAAGCCTATGTTGAAAGCATATTTTTCCCAGGGGAGAACACCTCAGGACCCACTATCACTCCACCAACCCATTCCTGACTGGGTTGAGTTGGTGTAGGGGGTCCCACGGTATTCTGTGGTATTCGTCCTTAGGCAAAATTTGACAATGTGCTAATCAGCGCAATCAATTTGAGTTGTAATGTTTACAATACCGCAGGGGGCACGGAGGCTCAGTAGGTAGAGGTGCAGGCTGCAAGCTGAGAGGTCCTCCGTTCGAATCCCACCTGCGGCAACCGTGTTGTGTCCTTGGGCAAGACACTTCACCCCCACTGCCCGCATGGGGGCATGGTGGCATTGTGTATTAAGGCGTGCTGCACGTCGATGGCGCACTCCACCCTCAAAACTGTCGCGGTCATGATTAGCCATTGTGTGCAGAAATATGTGACCCTAAAACAAAAACAAATAAATACAATACCGCAAATACCAACCAGTAGTAGTTATGGCAAGAATGACAACTCACTTTCCGATAGACACTATATTCACATTACACAATTTTCCACTTTTCATTTTCAAGGTGAGGCAGTGTTTTTATTTATTGATGTTTAAGGTTACTTATTTCCTCACAATGGCTGATCGTGACAACATGGATATGAAGTAAAATCCATCCAATCATTTATACCCATGATGCCCATTTTAGAGGACTTCCACGTCAGGCATTTGTGACCTGGTCCTATTTTACCAAAACAACAGAGCTTGTTTACCACAGTAATCAAGCACTGCTCCACTTCCGATGGCATCTATGGTGAGGTTGTATCATTGAAAATATTCAGTAATTTACAAAAAAATGTTAGGACGTGTTGGTACCTGTTTCGTCAATTTTCCCATCTGACCTGATCAAATGAGAGCACAGCGTCATATTGTGAGATTATTAATAAATTTACCAACACATTAATTCCATATTCAACCATTTATGTCCACATTGCTTTGATTCAGTTTTGGAGCTTGAGATTTATTGATGTTAAAGGTTACTTTCAGCATCTATGGCTATCAACGTTTTTTTTTAATTTTTCAAAAAATTTCAACAAACCCATATCAAGTACTCCTCACTGGAATGAACTTGTTCCAATGAGGGGGTCACATGATATTGTTTTATTGAAATTTTTTTTCAACTGCTCTATTTGCAAATTATGCAGAAGGATGTCGCCACTTCATTAGGTAAAGGGTTAACAGTCTGCACACTGATAAAATACCAAATTTCAAGCAGTATTTATTTAATTATTGGTTTTTAAGGTCACATACTTATACACAATGGCTAATAAGACTGACAGTTTTACAGGTGGAGGAAGCCAGTGTACCCAGAGAGAACCATCGCGCAGCAACGACGAGCAGCTGCCAGCTCCCCAACATCGTAACTCTGCACTGCAGCACAGACAGGGTTAGATTGGTTGAAGATATGCGCACCATCGACATGCAGTATGCCTTAGTACGCAGCATCATCGTGCCCCCATGTGGACAATCAGGGTTAAGTGCTTTACCCAAAGGACATAATGCGGGAGTCCAAATCGATCGCTCAGACTGTCACCCATCCGAGGACTAACCATTGCTTAACATTTCAAGCAGTAAATGTTTCCCCACAATGCAACTAGCTTAAATTCCTAGCTGCTAAATGGGAAAAATTAGCGGTTTCAAATTTTGTTTCGACAATGTGCAGAGGGTCAAGGACACTTCAAGCTTCTATGGCAATATCATGACGACAACACATGTATAAAGTCAAGTTAAGCCTATCATTTATACATATAATACCCACTTTAAGTAACTTCCAGCCCAGGCAATGGTTACCTGGGCAGATATACAGTGTGCAAAATTGACCAACCGACTAACTGTTCACGTGGTTTGGAGATGGCTAACCAAATGCTTGACTATGTAAAAAGTCCCAGAAAACTGCTTTGTTATATTAACATGTATTCATATATTGCATGGAACTGAAATACATATAGCCTCTAAAGGCAAAAGTCTTAAAAATCTATCAGAATCAAGAAAGGCTGGTTAACTGGTAGAGTGTTGGAAGCCCATATTTGGGCTTTATTCTGAACTGCAGGTACTTCATATTTTGTGGATTTCCTTCTTGTGATCTTAGAGTTGGAAGTAAAGTTACTTCATCTCCATCAATTTGCATTGTTACAATTTATGGGAGTGTGCCTACAGACACTCTTCCCACAAATTGTAACAAGACAAAAATGTGAGAACAAATGGTGAGGCTGAGAAAAAAAAATTCACTTTACAAGTTAAGTGACTCAGACTTTCCCATTCAAGATGCAACTTTTGGCTAACTGGTCATCCGTTTGCTTATATTTATATTAGAGTACCCACCATGCCAACGAAAAGCATGTTCTCGTCAAATTTTGTCCACTGATCTATATATTTATATTGCTGGTGTTTAAGGTCACATAGTTCTGCACAATGGCTAATCATGACTGCAACATGGAGAAGTCATGGTTAGTCAATTGTTTATACCCACGTTGCCTATTTTAGAGGACTTCAACCGCAGACACTGGTGTCCGAGCCACAGGAAGCAAGCACTGCTTCACTTCCTGGAACTTGGCTCAATATCAGCAATAAAATTAATTTATTTATCAAAGTAAAGCACTGCTCCACTTCCCAGGGTTCCCATCGGGAAAGGATTGAGCAGGAGAGTATTTGTTTATCAGTGGTTCAAGATCACTTTCTGCACCTGTGGCTGGATCATGCATAGTACCTTTCAGATTTGGGAACCCATTACTTCCATTTTCAAAGACAATGGAATCTTTTTTTAAACTGACAATACACACAATAAAAAGAACTGATATGATTTAACATTCATAGGTTTGTACAATAAATGATAGTGTTCAACCGATGATCGGAATCTGACACCCCAATCGTCCGATTGTGGGCAATCGGATGAGAACAGCAACAGCTCCTGGAACATCGGCTCAACTGATTGTTGCCAAGCATTTTGTGATGATTCATAAACCGCATTTTATTATCTTTGCAACTGTTCAACTGTTAATGTAAAATAATGTCAATGATACCATTCAATAAAGCTGAAAAACTACCACAATGTGTATTCTTAAACTCTCAAGATGCCCTATTACAGGATATGCAAGTTAAACAACATGTAAAGTTTACAACTGAGTGGCAATCGCCAGTTCATACCGGGAAAGTGAAGGTTGCACTTCATTCACTCAGGTAGCAGTAAAAATTTACCAGTTGCGCACACTTGGGTGGTAAACGTGGCTCTGAGAACCACGTTTACTGCCCAAGTGTGCGCAATTGGCAATTTTACTGGACCTGAGTCAATCGAGTTTAACACTGTGAAATATGTTCAATTCAATGTAGTTCTTTTGAGCCTCGACTTTTCTAGTAGTGAAAAGACTGTAAAATATGTTCAATTTAATGTAGTTCTTTGTGAGACTCGACTTTTCTTGTAGTGCACGGTATTACAATGGGAATCGACCGATTGTGAGCTCAAATGACCAGTAATTGGTCAGTGGGCATTTTTGGTAATTGGATGAACACTAAGAAATGAATGAATTTTAAAAACCAAAAAATTATCCTTTTTAATGGAATGTCAAGAGCCTCTGAAAACAGCCAGGTAAGGACAATAAAACGATTATGTCAACAATAAAATGATTATGTCCTCAATAGAAAAAGTACTGAGTTCTGTGAAATGCACATGCTTTATTTCAATTAGCTATCAAAGCTTGAATACTGATACTGTGGTATAATTCTTTTTGAAGAGACCTCATGTTATGAAAGTATCTTCTTGTTGACATCTATGATGAAAAAATATTATGTGATTGAAAGATCACAAAGAAATATGTTGACTTTTTATAACCAATCAACTAAAAACTCTTATACAGGAACATTTTGAACTTAAAAAATAAAACAATGCCCTATGATTAATTTCTTTGATAACATATCCAATTCTCGAATGAAAACCACACCTTTGAAATGCTGTTGTGATAGTGTGTTGGAAATGGCTCATTCCAACTGTGCGGCACTTAACGGTACACAAGACCATTAAAAACAAGAGGCCCCACGGGGCGTGAAGCGCTCATCTTGAACAGTACACAACAGAAACAGAGTCCAAGAATGAGTCTACATTAAGCAATCAATTTTCATAGGATACACTGTCAATCCTCGAGTCCCTCAGGAGTGACAAAAATAATCCGGCATCATGCCTTTTCTTCAGTTGATCATAATGTAAAATGTAGAGCTCTCCTATGAAACCCCTTGATACAACCTGTGTGGATTAATCTTAGTTACATACCTCCAGAGGGTGTCGAATACAAAATTTTTAATTCTTCAGCAACGTGGCTAATTCCGGCTCCCATAGGGAGCCCAAATGTTAAACCAGGCTCTCGATTTGAACACAGTTGAATCTGACTTCCCTAGAGATGTTGTATACCAAATATGAAAGCATTCCGACTGTTGGATATGAAGAAGAGAAATTTCTTCATATTGCACTGAGTTAAAATTTGGGCTAACCATATTGAGCCCAAATATTAACTTATGGATCCGATATGAACAAACTTGAATCTGAACCAAACCCCCCCCCCCCAAAGCCAAATATTGCTTCACGAACTTCGTTTGAACAAACTTGATTTCACACGTCAAAAGGAAGCTTCATAGCAAATACCAAGTCATTGTACACACTGGTTCATGAGAATAAGAATTTTAAAATATTTTGGAGAATTTTCCCCCACTCCCTCCCTATGGGGCTGGGCATGTTGAGTTGAACAAAAATTCAATGCCCCTTTGGGACCATCACTCACACAAACTTTCATTTGAATTGGCCCAGTGGCTTTGAAGGAGAAGACCAAAACATGGTGTTGATGGACGACAGACGGACGGACTGAGAGCAATGAGATTAGATCAGCTTGACTTTGTAAAGATTTCCGCCGCGTGAAACCTTTTTAATACTGTAATACTGTCAAAAAAACAATTACGACTGATCAATTGTTTTTTACCCTGTCAGTATTTTCCGCACCGGGGCTGGTACACATTTCCCAGTAGTATTTGAACATCCTGTTCACGTTTTCCTCTATATTTGGCTTCGAATTTCTCCATTCTCTGATTTACAGTTTCCATGTTGGTACATGTAAGAACTTTGGAGGAAAATGGCCTTTTGATCATTTAATTAAACACTGTACATAATTCTGCAATGGAGCGTGTTTGGCATACTGTCAACAGCCCAAGTTTATTGAAGCATTTCACAATATATGCAATAAGAATAACACCAGTCCAATGTTTGTATAAGATTTCTTCCTGAAATGTGAATATATTTTGGGTGGGGGGGGAAGGGGCATCTTTTTCAGATTTCAGAATAAAAAATAATAAAAAAGCCTCCCGCCCTCATCAAAAATTTGAGGCACAATTGCCTGAGAACATTACAGACATTTTTTTGAATGGCATAACCATGCTGATGCCAAAGAATGCATGAATGATCCAAGAATTGTGAAATGACAAGGTCATCGTTTGCACTAAAACAGGGAAAACCAATGTGAACATGTTATTTTTAACAATGCTTTTCAGAACACCTATTGTTGCTCACAGCTCAAGGTAGGATTTTAGCACAGGGTTTACCCACACCTGGACTTTTAACAATGCATATTTCACTTCCTGGAAAGATACAATATTTTGAAAGGGAATTTACTGTGTATGACCTCCTGCTCATTAAAGTTGAAATATCAAAATTCAAATCTTCCAAGTTTTTCCCATAATGCATCTAGGAATTTAATCAATTCAATCTTGCTTGATGGAGCTCACTGAGCTGTGGCAAACAAGACTGACTTGGTTAAATTGCTTCTTGATTTATGGTAAAAAATTGCAATTTCGGTATTTTGACATCGGTGTGTAGAGGATTATATGATACAACAAGCTATTTCTGACAGTGCAAATGGTTAGGAGAAATATATTTAACATTTTTTATCATTTCTGTACAGAATGGGTCAAAATCATCTCAAATGTCATTTCTTCTACTTTGCCATATTCTTGGTTATTGCAGGAATGTGTCTCTTCTTTTGGGAAATAATAACATTTCATGCGAATGAATCGCCGATAGATGATTATCAACATATTTTTTCAAAATTTAATGTATGTTTTTACTACAAATATATTTTCAATGCAGTTTTGTTAAAAATGAGCATGTTTTACTGTCTATACATATTTCATCTGAGCTATGTTCCAGGGCAACGGAAAATAACAAAAATCACATTTACTTAACCCAATTAACAATAGTGGAACCCACTTAATTGTATATCACTTAATTGAATAACCCTGTTAATTGATATAATTTCCAAACACCAAACCATTTACCATACTTTCAGTACAAATTTGACTGCTTAACTGAATATGAGTTACAGAGCAAACTCCTGTTAATTGAATAATAATAAAAAAAAATTCCTGTAATGTGTAGAGAAATTACCCAGACAATCACCAAATACCCATAGTTTAGAGAACTATTTCACATAAGTGCATCTCATATTGGCATTTATTCTATAACATCCTGATTGACAGAGCTCCACGAACTCTGTCAAACAAAATTTAATAGAATAAATGTTCAATTTATCTCTAAAATACAAGAAAGATTTAACAGAATAAATGCTTAATTTATCTCTAAAATACCGGAAAGTGACACAATCCATTATTTGAATACTCCTGTTAATTGAATAATTCTCACCATACTAAGTGGCTATTCAAATAACAGGATTCCACTGTGCAACCCTGTCTCTGGAAAAAACAGTTTGAAAATCAATGCTAAAATCCTTCTTGATGTTAAGAACAGAAGCTTTGTGCAAGAACGCTTCAAAATTATCTGTTGGCAATATTTAAATTTGGAAAATCCAACCATGGCAGCTTGACCTCAAAATATGGCTTTTGTAATTTGCCTCCAACTTTTTTTGGCAAAGCGTACTTTATTGCTTGATCACTTATAAAATTTCCAAAAACTAACCCAAATGTTGCACTGAGATGTGATGTGCTTTCACCACAGCTACTCGACAGAGCATGGTCATAAAAATTAATGTTTTTGGATTGACTCTGTAGTGTCGATTGGACAGAAAAAAAAAAAAAAAAAGAGCGAAAGTTCTTGGTATCTGATATGTACAACAATCAACAAAAAATATCAAATGTAACTGTCTTGACTTCTGAGCTTGTTGTGATAACAGGAAGGTATCATTTTTAGATAAAATAAACCTTTTTGTTTTTATATCTATTTTTATACCATTTATTGCACACCCTACCACACAACAATTTTTCCTTAATTTATCTCACACAACCACCAAAATCCGACAGCTATATTCACAAAAATCACTATTTTTATTTTTAACATTTTTGTCTCCAAAATATAGCTCATGACCCCTCATAGGGACAAGCTCATTTAACTAGTTCAAATGAAGGTTCATAAGATAGGTTTTTGTGGCAAAAATATAAAACTATTTTGTTCAAAACTTTTCAGAAAGTGATGTCATCTAATCATGTTTGGTAAATGGGTTAATGTTTTTGTTAAAATTATTTTTTTCAGTTTTGACAAGCCTGGAAATAAGTAATCTGTCATTTGCAGAATGAGGTCCCCAGTGGGAGAATTTGGTGATACTATCCCATACAGTGGGCAAATTTATCCTCTGGGTACCTCTTTCTGTTTCAGCTGGAGACCTTGAATCAGATTCAGATTGAAGTTCACAGAGGGTAAGTTTAGAGGGTAGCATCATTAAATTCACCCTCTGAGGACTTCATTCTGTAGATGGCAGCCTGCTATTTCCAGGCTTGATGGTGATTCTGCAAGTTTTCATGAAATATATATAGTATTATATACATTAATGAGATGATTCACTTAACCCTTTACCTAACGTACTAACAGACAAAACCGGTCAGCGCTATTAATTTTCATTATTTTTTTCATTTTTTTGTCTCAAAAACTTAGGTTAAGACCCCTCTTTGGAACGAGCTTGACGAGCTCGTTCCAAAGAGGGGTCATAACCTATGTTTTTGAGACAAAAAATTAGTTATTCAAGAATTCTGTTTGCAAGTGTCATCTGCTTTTCATGTTAGGTAAAGGGTTAATATATACAACACAAAGCACTGAAATGTAGTTCGAGTCAATACTTCAAAAAGTACTTAGACTGTCTCATGTTTCTGTTTTACAAATATCCTCCAGGAAAAAGCACAATCAGTTACACGACAATTCCATCATTTATAATTCTCATGTTTGTTCGTCTGATACTCCTGTAGCACTTCAATCTTTTTCTTCTTCCTCTGGTGTGAAAAGTGGACTTGGTGACATGCCAGGGCTATACCTGGGGCTAGAAGGTGAATAACTTGGACTTGTTGGGGAATATGTTGGACTTGTGGGAGAATATTTTGGACTTGCTGATGGTGAGTAAGTTGGGCTAGTAGGAGAATATTTTGGACTAGTAGGAGAGTAGGTAGGAGAAGTGGGGGAGTACTGAGGAGAAGAAGGGCTGTATTGTGGTGAGGAGGGGCTGTATTCTGGAGAAGTTGGACTGTACCTTGGCTGAGTGGGAGTGTATGTTGGTGAAGTTGGTGAATACTTTGGACTTGTTGGAGAATAAGATGGACTGGTTGGAGAGTATCTGGGAGATGTTGGAGAATACTGAGGAGAAGAAGGAGAGTAGGATGGGCTTGTAGGTGAGTAGGATGGACTTGTAGGACTGTACTTTGGACTACTCGGAGAGTAGCTTGGACTGCTTGGACTGTAGCTTGGACTGGTTGGTGAATAGTTTGGAGAACTTGGACTGTAGGAAGGACTTGTAGGACTGTAAGATGGACTTGAAGGAGCATAAGATGGAGATGATGGTGAGTAGTTTGGAGAGCTTGGGGAGTAACTTGGACTTGTGGGGCTGTAGCTTGGACTTGTGGGAGAGTAGGAAGGGCTAGTTGGTGAATATGATGGGCTTGTTGGAGAGTAAGAAGGGCTTGTGGGACTGTAAGAAGGACTAGTTGGGGAGTATGATGGACTTGTAGGACTGTATGAAGGAGAGGTTGGACTGTATGAAGGACTTGTAGGAGAATATGAAGGAGAAGTAGGAGAGTAAGATGGACTTGTTGGGCTGTATGAAGGACTGGTAGGAGAATAAGAAGGACTTGTAGGGGAGTATGATGGAGAAGTTGGACTGTAAGATGGACTGGTTGGAGAGTAAGAAGGAGATGTTGGACTGTACTTTGGTGAAGTTGGTGAGTAACCAGGGCTAGTTGGGGAGTATGAAGGACTGGTAGGTGAATATCCAGGGCTCTGTGGTGTAACTGCTGGTGAACTTGGCAGATAAGCTGGTGAAGCTGGTGAATAACTTGGAGAAAGAGGACCTCCTGGGCTTGGCATGTATGGACTGGAAGGTGAACTGGGTGATCCAGGTTGTGGTGACCATGCCGGACTGTAACCTGGACTGTATCCACTCTCACTTGCTGCTGATGGTGAGAAGCCTGCTGCTCCTGGGGTCATACCACTGCCAATTCCTGGAGACCAACAAGCATATCCTGGTGTTGCACTTTGATTCCAGGGCGTCATCTGTGGAGTCATTCCACCCATTGGACTGCTACCTCCAGCACCAAAGAACATGCCAGTTCCAACACCTGGAAAAAAAAAAATAAATAGAGCACTGTTTCATTTTCAGAAATGTGTCACTGAGCTATTTAATAAAATAAAAAGATGGAGTGCATGCATGTGAGTGGGGTGGGTGGGTCAAATTAGAATTAGGGACGTGGCAAGAGAGGGCTTTGTGTTTGGGGGGGGGGGGGGGGGGGGGGGGAGTCCCAATCCTGGCTAAAATTTCCTCTAGTTGGAAATTTGGAGGGAAAGTCATGATTAGTTGGAAATTCTATATATCTCGATTTAAGAGCTTCTTTGGTGATGCTGATGTCTCCTTTACTTCCCAAAATTCCATCTCAATTTCAAATCGGCAAAAATTCTAACTGTTACTATTTACTACTACAGTGTATGCAATATCGAGCTTCACAAGTATGCATGATGTCAATCGTTACGAGATTTCTATAGTACGTTTACTTATCTTAATAAAAATGAAAGTGTCAATGACACTGTAGCTCAACTTGTGTAAGACATACATGTACATGTATAGTATGTGACACAGCAATGACAAACATCTAGGTTACGACCTGATAACAAAGGTACATATAAAGTATTATAACGGTCTGTACATAAATGCTGACTGTAGCCTGTAACAAATGTATAGGTAAAGTATTGTAAAGGTGGGTGACAGTTAGATGCTAAACTAGAAGAAATCTTCGAGTCCCAGAGTGGGTCTGACTGAACCCCAAAATATTTGTTCTCATAGCATTCCTGTCCCAAGGTGATAACAAAGGTACTCAAGAAGTTTAGAGAAGATCGGTTCATAAAAACAGACTCTAGCTCGAGCCGTATTGACATGTGCACTTACTGTGTATAAGTAGCACTGAATAAATCAAAGTTCATCTAACTTGCATAATTTTTGCACAAGAAAAAAACCCTTATGATATGTGATGTATTTCATGTTACTAAACATTTATTCAATAATTTATTAAAATCAGAACCTTCGTATATAAGTTCTGTACCAAAAACTGATTGTACCTAATTTTGGTCCATAATGGCTGCCGGCAGCCATCTTGAATTTCGGACCGCACCCAAAACACTCATTCTCATCCCAAGGTGATAACAAAGGTATTGAAGAAGTTTTGTGAAGATCTGTTCATAAATACAGCCTTCAGCCCTAGCCATATTGACATGTGCACTTACAGTGTATAAGTAGCACTGAATAAATCAAAGTCCATCTGATTTGCATAATTTCTGCACGAGAAAAACCCATATTATATGTGATGTATTCCATGTTACTAAATATTCATACAAAAATTTATTCAAATCAGGACTTTCTTACAGAAGTTCAATACAAAAAACTGATTGCACTAATTCTGGTACAAAATGGCTGCTGGTGGCCATCTTGAATTTCGGACCGCACCCAAAAAAACACTCGTTCTCATCCCATGGTAATAACAAAGGTACCCAAGAAGTTTCGTAAAGATCGGTTCATAAATACGGCCTCTAGCCTGAGCCGTATAGAAGTTGTGTACAAAAAACTGAGTAGACCTAATTTTGGTATAAAATGGCCGCTGGCAGCCATCTTGAATTTTGGATCGCACCCAAAAACACTCGTTTTTGTCCCAAGGTGATAACAAAGGTACACAAGACATTTCGTGAAGATCGGTTCATAAATACAGCCCCTAGCCTGAGCCGTATTCACATGTGTACTTACTGTGTGTAAGTTGCACTGAAAAAATCAAAGTTAGTCTAATTGGCATAATTTATGCACGAGAACAAAACCTGTATTATGTGTGATGTATCCCATGGTACTAAACATTCACACAAAAAATTATTCAAATCAGCGCTTTCATATGGAAGTTCTGCGCAAAAATCTGATTGCACCTAATTTTGTACAAAATGCTGCCAGCAGCCATCTTGAATTTTGGACCGGACCAGATAGGTAGTTACTGTAATTTCCATAATTTACGCACGAGAAAAAATATGATGTATTCCATGTTACTCAACATTCATACAAAAATTTATTCAAATCAGAACTTTCATACAGAAGTTCTGTACAAAAAACTGATTGCACTAACTAAAGTACAAAATGGCTGTTGGTGGCCATCTAGAATTTTGGACAGCACCCCAAAACACTCGTTCCCGTCCCACGGTGATAACAAAGGTACTCATGAAGTTTTGTAAAGATCGGTTCATAAATACAGCCTCTAGCCCGAGCCATATTGAATTGTTGATGGCCAGACGGACGACTGGCCATGGCATAAGCTCAAATTTGACTTACGTCAAAGTTGAGCTAAAAAGCATTGAAAATTCACTTAAAAAAAAAATCGCATCATGTAAAATGGTTATCCTGAGTTAATTCCATCATTCAGTTACAAAATGATGAAACATCAAAAACTGGTCGTTCCTGCTTAAGATCTCATTTAATGTTAGGAGCGTGTTGAATTGCTCAAAGTTCTAAGCTTCAGCATTTGTTTAGCACATATTCAATTCCCAGAATAATACCAAATAATAATAACAACCTGATAATTCTATCATAAATGTGTTGGCATTTCAGTTACTAGAATCTATTTTATGCCCCCTTTCATGGCTTCATTTTCAAAATTTTTCTCGGGACTGAATTTCCAACTACGGGGAGGGACTGGGAGGCTATTTCTCCCTCCCAGTCCCTCCCCCTAGTTGGAAATTTACTACCCCCACTTTTGGAGTTCCTTCCTTCTGACAAAACAGATTATGCAGAATAGCGAAATAAACATCCCTATATGTGATGTTTTCAATAAGAATAACCTGAGGTGTACACTGTACTAAAGAATTAAGACCTGGGTTGATGTGGCCCTAGCAGTTACCATATGTCAACCAAAGTTACCAAGTTACAGTAAAATCATTCCAAAATGAGTCATCCTACCAAGTTACAATGAAATCCCTTCATAAATATAACTCGTAGACTTTGCTAAAGGAATCTTGGTCAAAACTTTTCCAGGGTGGGGAATTTCCAAAATTCAGTTCCATAACTTTAGACATTTCCATAACCTGCGGGAACCACAATGATTGAATATATGCAGAAAGCCAATCATTAACAATCAAACTTACCTCCAACTCCAAGTCCAGGACCAACAGCTGTTGGTATTTCCATACCATATTTACATTTTTCTGCATCCAACAACAAATCAAAGCTTCCAGTTCCAATTCTAGCGAGCTGACCCAACATGATATTTTCTGAGACACCTTTCATTGGATCCATTTCTGAATGAGCTGCAGCTTCCATCAAAATGTCAACCTGTGAAAGATAAAAACTTTTTTTTTATATTGTGTCCGAAACACTGAAGCAAAAGATAGCATGAAATGACATTTCATTATGAAATGAAATTTACTTCGTAATATGTCAGTAACTAAATGAAGGAGTAATGAAATTTATTTGCTCATTTATTGATGTTTATGTGAATGAATGGTAACTGCAACCAGGCTTTAAAATTTGTTATTTGCAAGAATCAATTTTCAGTTCTTTAATTTGAATATACTGTGATACCCTTGTGAGTGTAACCAGAAGAAATTCCAGAGTAAAAAACAAACCTCACATTTATATATAAAACAAAGGCACTGCCAGGTGTGGCGAAATGTGGCCGTTGTAAGTCAAAAAGGGACATAACACATGTAAAAATACATAGATGGAGCCCATATTCAAACTTGGCCCGTATTACTGGCTGGGCAATACACATACCGACTTTAGTTGAGATCAGACAATCAAAACTGGAGTTTTTGGTCGGCATCCAAAAATGTTCATAGACGGTCAAATTCTAAGTAAAAAAAGGGCTGTAACTCATGTAATAAAAGTGTCAATGACACTGTAGCTCAACTTGGAATATGACAGGAATTAGTATTTGCTGTGACCAGGTCAACAATAAAGAATATGACAGGAATTAGTATTTGCTGTGACCAGGTCAACAATAAAGAATATGACAGGAATCAGTATTTGTTGTGACCAAGTCAATAATAATGAATAAGAGAAAAAGGAGTTTTGTTGTGACCATTTCAACCATAGTAAATCAATTACAAGGTGACGGCAATGGTCTAAAGAATAGGACATAAGTATAAAATGTGATGCATTCCGTGTTCATAAACACTCACACAAAAATTTATTCAAATCAGAGCTTTCGTATAGAAGTTCTGAGCAAAAAACTGATTGCACAAACTTTTGTACAAAATGGCTGCTGGTGGCCATCTTGAATTTCGGACCGGACCCCAAAACACTCATTCTCATCCCACGGTGATAACAAAGATATCCAAGAAGTTTTGTAAAGATCGGTTCATAAATACGGCCTCTAGCCTGAGCCGTATTGGCATTTGCAGTTACAGAGTTGAAAGTAACACTAAATAGATCAAAGTTAGTCTAATTGGCATAATTTATGCACAAGAAAAAAACCTGTATCATATGTGATATATCCCATGGTACTAAACATTCACACGGAAAATTATTCAAATCAGCGCTTTCATAAGGAAATTCTGCGCAAAAATCTGATTGCACCTAATTTTGTACAAAATGCTGCCAGTGGCTACCTTAAATTTCAGACCGGACCCCAAAACACTCATTCTCGTCTTACGGTGATAACAAAGGTACCCAAGAAGTTTCGTAAAGATCGGCTCATAAATATGGCCTCTAGCCCGAGCCATGTTGATGGTGCGACAGACGGACCATGACAATACCTCAAATTTGGCTTAGCCAAAGCCAAGCTAAAAATATTTGGACAGAACCCATATTTTAACCTGGCCTGCATTACTAGCTGGGTAATACACATACCAATTTTGGTTGAGATCAAATAACACAAACTGTAGTTATCGGTTGGAAACCAATTGTTCACAGATAAATGGACGGACAAACAGACTGAGACAGAGACAGACCATTTACATAAAACCACGGTTTTTACAATTGGGAAAATAAAAACAATCCTCCTCATATACAATTTACCACTAGTTTAATCCTTAAGGGTCTAGTTAAAATTTTTTGTTTATTTATTGGTGTTTAACCCTTTACCTAACATGAAAAGCAGACGACAATTGCAAACAAAATTCTTGAATAACTAACATTTTTGTCTCAAAAACATAGGTTAATACCCCTCTTTGGAACGAGTTTGAAAAGAGGGGTCATAACCTTTGTTTTTGAGACAAAAAAAGAGAAAAATAATGAAAATTAATTTGCAATTTTTGTAAAGAGCGCTGGCCGGTTTGGGTTGTTATGTCACATATTTCTGCACAATGGCTGTGACCGTAATATGAATATAAAATCAAGTCCCGTCAATTGTTTACCCAAGTTTCCCAAGAACTTGATTGGAAAAACCAGGAAAACAGAGCTTGTTACCAGAGTAAACAAGCACTACTTCACTCCCCAGGATTCACGCAGAAGGATCCAATTTGGTCCATTTCTTTTCTTTCATGTTTATGCAGAACATGTTCCAACAAATAGGATTTGGTAGTCTGTTTGGTACAGTGATTTGGCAGTGGTTTCTTATGATGTAATGGGTGCCTTTTCAGGCAGCAAAGTTATCACTAAACACCACTGCCAAGTCAAAGTGTTTTTATAATAAGTGGAATTCTCTAAGCCTTGAAGGACACTTTCAAAATATATGATGAAATCAAATGAACATTTTGAGAATCAAAGTTGATTGTCTTCAGTTTTCCTCACATGAAGATTTGCAATAATAAAAAATCTGATTCTCATGAATTTTAAAACCTGACAAATAAAAGTCAAGTACAAGTCAATGTAAGCAAACTGTTTATACTTAGACTGCCCACTTCAGTGACTTCCACTCCAGATAATGGTAACCATATCCCATTATAGGAGTAAAACAGAAGTTTGGAAATAAAATGCTGTATTCCGAGTCGGTTATCTCAAGCTCCCCACCCCCCCCCCCCCCCACCCCCTCTCTCACTGATATAAGGTAAACTTGTTGTTTTTGAATATTTATGCTTATAAGGTTTTTTGTGTAAGTCATGGCTCAGTGTTAACTTTTCAAACCACTGATATAATATATAGTAAGATAGAGAATCAAGAGAATGCAATCAATAAGACTAAAAAATCCTGATTTCATCAGTGAAAGGTAATGTGTTAATGTCGAAATTAAACTGTCAATGGATTCAGTTCCCCAAGCAAACTTCTCTATCTGTCAAAAGTCCCTGCTGTGTTAAATACCAAACTTTCCGTGAGCACAAAGTTGTGATCTAATCTATTTATAATTTTTACATTCTAAGTTTGGCATTTTGGTCATACTCTGGGTGTTTACTAAAATACAGGAGCTAATGCTGAAGGCCATTTATACCCCCACTGCAGTGCTGGACCGAAGAAGCATTAATGAATTCAAAACAAAGTAAGGACCATAACTCTATTGAAAAAAATGCAGAACTTTTTTTATGGCATCTGCAGGAGTGGCTTGTCATAAGGATCCCTCGTATCACATAATCAACTCACTGCTAGATATCGCTGTGGATGGACGGATGCACAGACATACAGATGCATTTAATCCAATATACCCCACCATTCTCGACAGTGGAGGTATAATAAAAGGATTTGGGTGATGGAGCGAAAATAGAAACCCTTTTGAATAAGCATAATCTCGGGAGTGGGAGGAGGAACATGTCTCATATTAAGGTTTCAAAAAGAAAAGTATTGTAAACATATACTAGAAACTAAATATATTGGGTGTTGTTTCCTCTTCCACAAAATTCATTTTATTTATTGGGGTTTGAGGTCACATATTACTGCACACTGGCTAATTGTGACCACCACATGGAGATAAAGTAAAGGGAGTGAATTGTTTATACCCTTGTTGCCCATTTTAGAGGACTTCCACCCCAAGCATTGGTGACTGGGTCCTATTTTACCAGTCAACCAGAGCTTTTTTACAATAGTAAGCAAGCACTGCTTTACTTCCCGGGTTTCCAATAGGGCTTTCCACAAAATTAATCTTGGTGGGTTATTGTTCACTCAACTGTAACTAAATTAATCTAAAGGCCTGATTTCCCCAAATCACACTACATGACATTGCCTATATTTAACCCTTTACCTTACATGAAAAGCAGACAACACTTGCAAATAAAATTTTTGAATAACTAATTTTTTTCATTTTGTGTCTCAAAAACATAGGTTATGACCCAACTTTGGAACGAGCTCAACAAACAAAGTAAGGACCATAACTCTGTTGAAAAAAATGCAGAACTTTTTTTATGGCATCTGCAGGAGTGGCTTGTCAATGAGCTTGTTCCAAAGTGGGGTCATAACCTATGTTTTTGAGACAAAAAAATGAAAATTGGCAATTTTTGTGAATAGTGCGGGCTGGTTTTGGCCGTTGCATTGGGTAAAGGGTTAATGCATGAACTGATTGATGGAAGGAAATCTAGATGATAATGATAAATTTTTGTTTTTAGAAAACTAATTTGTAAACAGAACTATTTCTGAACTATCATTGGTCAACAACACCCAGCTTACACAAAGGACCCACAGAAAATTATGTTAACTATGCACAAATATCAGGAAAGTCTGTTGGTATATCAACATCAGAGAATGCACATGATGGGGATGAGGTCATTGTAAACGGCAACTGTTTTCACAGAAATGAATGCAAATCGATAGCTCTTAACTACATGTAGACGTTTTGCCTAATGAGCACACCAAGTTCAACAAGGGCAACGCCCCCGGTACCCCGACCAAGATGGCAAATTCAAGGGAGCTGTTAGGATGCAATTTGTTCGCAGAGCATGGCCATTTTTTAACTTGACCTGTATTTCCAACCAATTAAACCACATACTTAGTTTCGTTTCAATCAAATGATCCAAAGTAAAGTTATCATCCGGACAACACAAAAACTGTATTTTTTAAGTCGAAAAAGGGGAATAAATCCAGTAAAAATCAGTGGAGCGTGCTCATTTTCGAACTTGACCTGCATTTCCACCCAAATAAGCGGCATACTAAATTTCGTTTCAATCAAATGATCCTAACTAAAGTTATCATCCGGACAACACAAAAACTGTATTTTTTATGTCGAAAAAGGGGAATAAATCCAGTAGAAATCAGTGGAGCGTGCCCATTTTCGAACTTGACCTGCATTTCCACCCAAGTAAGACACATACCAAATTTAGTTTCAGTAAAATCATCCAAACTAAAGTTATCATCCGGACAAGGGTGTGAGACGGACGGATGGACGGATGGACACTGCCGATTACAATAGTCCCCCGAAGGGTCGGGGGACAAAAACAATCCAGCGATAAATGTGCCCTGGAGGTCATGTCAAAAAAGAAAATAGATGCAATAAATTCAAGGATTGTTGCCAACAGTAACAGTTTTTGATAGAAATTAAAAGAAAATCAATAGCTCCTACCTCTGTCACCCTGAATAAGATTATGAAGTTTCAAAACTCGATTATGAATGTGCCCTCTGAGAAATGCCAGATGAAGCAGGATGAAGATGTCAATGCACAAATGCTCTAAGTTTGAAGGTCATTACTGGTGGCAATGGTCTTTTTTCTGCCTTATGGAAATTCATAAATATACCCTGTAGAGATTGCAAAAGGGATAAGTTGCTACACAAATGCACTAAGTTCAAAGGCTGGTGCTAAAACAAAAATTTTTTATGGAAATGAAAAAAAAAATCAACAGCTCACATCTGGAGGTCACACGCATACCAAGTTTCAAAGCAATCCTATCATAAATGTGCCCTGTAGGGCATGCCAGAGGAATATATTGATGCCTGACTAAACTAAGGTCAAAGGTCGTTGCCAAAGACAACTATTTTTGATGTGAAAGGAAGAAAATCGATAGTTCCCATCTAGAGGTCACCCTAAACGAGCATAGTTTCAAAGCAGTCCGATCATAAATGTGCCAAAGGGAAATATTGATGCCTAACTTAAGTTCAAAAGGTCGTTGCCAGTGGCAACATGTTTTGCCAGAAATGGAACAAAATCTATAGCTCCCATCTTGAGGTCTCCCCAAATAAATAAAGAGTGTGCCAAAGGGAAATATTGAGGTCTGACTAAGTTCAAAGGCTGTTGCCAGCTGCAACATTTTTTGACGAAATGGAGGAAAATCAATAGCTACCATCTTAAGGTCACTCCAAACAAGCATACCAAGTGTAAGCTCTGTCAAATAAAGTATAGTTGGTTAAATATTTGTCCTAAAAGTGCAAAATAGTGTCAAAGAGATTTTTTTAATAGCCTGATACATGTATATCTAAAAATATATAAGTTTATTTTTTCAGACATAAACACTTACCGTTTCTTCAAAAGAACACCTGGCTAATGCACCAGTTTCTTGTCTATTGATACCGTGACGAGTAATGGCCATCAAGTGACCCTTTGCAGTCATAACGTCACAAAGTAAAGACAAATGACGATAGTTGACATAAGAACCATCAAAGGAAATGACATGGTTCATTTCTTTCTCAATTGACTTTCTGACAGCTTCAATGCCAAGAACCTATAATGAAATAAGTGAGAAACTGAAAAGTTTACTGATTATTTTTTCTGGTAACAGGTCCACACAACTTAGATGAAGCATATAATTTGTAGTCAATTTTTCATTTGCCTGCAAAACTAAACCTCAAGACAAATATATTAAAAGTTAGAAAAAATAGGTCAACCAATGTTTCATTCGCTTACATAATTGAAATGTATGACAACCACCATGAACGGTCCAATTTGGTTTTAGGCCTGAAAAAATTAAAAATCTGTTTCTCAAGCCGTCCCGAATGGTCCTTTTGGCAGCTGCATGCTCTTTTTATAACCAAGGTAAACTTAAAAAATAGTGAAAATTAAATGGTTTATGTCCGATATTTTAACCAAGTTAAAAAAATTGATAAATTTGTCCCTTGAGTGCAAGAAGGCTTTGCAATGCTTCACCATTGCAAAGCCTTCTTGCTCTCAAGGGACGAAATACACCACCACCTATGCTATTCCATAGATTATGAGGCCTAAAACATAAACATGAACTTTTGATGGCAAAGAAATAATCATTACAGAAACAAAAAATAAAATAAAAAAACGCTCGCCCGCATGAGATTTTACAAATAATGGCCTGAGAAACTGAAGATCTATTTTGTGTGGCCTTACCAATTTTAGTTTTAACCAGTTAAAATCTCTCACAAAAACAAATTTATACATACTTTGATATGTAATAAATATTACCCGGGTTTGGGAAAATCTGACATGTAAAAAATAACTAGACTAATAAGAGCTATTGCTGAAGGCAATTATACAACCCAATGGTCGACAGATGAAGCAAAAATGAATTAAAAACGAAGTAAGGACCAAAAAATTATGAAAAACTGACAAAGTAAGGACCCTAACTCAGGGCAAAAATATACAGACAGCTTTCTTATAACATGCACAGGAATGTTTTGCCATAAAGATCCCTCATACCAAATTTCATTGAAATCCATCCATTCACTGCTGAGATGTGGATGGACAAACGAACAGATGGATGGACACCCTTAAATTTGGCCCCAAAGTGGTTTTTCTTTTGTTGTGAACCCAACCCCTTACCACATAAGGACAAATGAATTACAACTGAAATAAATATGAGATATTTTTGCGATAGGCCACCCTTCCCACCACTGTTTGTTTATTAATTAGTTTACTGGTGTTTAAGATCACATACTTATGCACAATGGTTTATCATGACCATTAAAGTTTTACAGGTGGAGGAAGCCCGAGTACACAGAGAGAACCGACGAGCAACTATCAGCTCACCAACATTCGAACTCGGTTCAAACTCCGCTCAAGCGGGGTTAGAGTGGTTGAAGACATGTGCACCATTGACGTGCAGTACGCCTTAGTACACGGTGTCATCGTGCTCACATGTGCAACCGGGATGAAGTGCCTTGCCCAAGGACAACGCAGGTCATCCCAGACAGGGATCGAATCGGGACCTCTAATATAGAAGTCCAACAGTCTACAACTGAGCCACCGCACTCCCAGCACTTTATTATTGAATATGCACCTGGATGGATGGACGGACAGATGCAAGTAATCCAGTATTCCCCACATTCTCTTCACTAGTGGGGGTAAAATAATTTCTAGGAGTGTAAACACTGTTTTTATGGATTGAAGTAAAAAAAAAAATCATGACATCGATGCCGTAGCTGCGACGGGTGGTGCAATCTCACAAAATTCTATGTTCATCAAAGGCCATAACTCCAAGAAAAATATTTGGAACAACACATGCATTGAACAGTGGCTAGACATCAATAATATATACTTACATGCCAAATATAAAGTCATTCCATCAAGTATTTCAAAAGTTATTGAGTTTTGAAACTCGGTCACAGACAGACCGACAGACAGACAGACCGACATTGCCACTTATAGAGCTGCTAGTCGCAGCTAAAAAAAAAAAAAAATAAAAAAAAATAACACTTCCATTTTTACACTAACTGGTCGTATACTTACAGAAAATACCTCCACAATATCATTTGTAGTAGACCTAATTGGATCCACATCTTTCTCACTAAGAACTCGAATTAGACTAGTACCATCAGTTTCCAAAATCCACTCAGCCACAGACTTGAATTCTCCATCTTCAGTGATATAGATTTTCTTTTTGTCATCAGTAGTTGGTAAATGCATGTATACCTAAAATGTAAAATACCACATCTGATGAAAAAAGTTGCGTTGTGTCCTTGGGCAAGGCACTCAATCCAGATTGCCCATGTGCTGGTACGGTAACACTGTGTACTGCATGTCAATGGTGCACTTGCCTTCAACCAGTGTTACCCCTGTTTATTAGAGTTGGAAAGATACACCAAATTCATGGTACGATACATATCTAGGTACAGGAGTCACGATACGATATGTATCTAGATACGTTTCTCGATATTCATCCGGGTATTGAAGCTACAGTTAAGATCACAGGACATGAGCAATGGTGGAGCCACCAATTCATAGTTGGGGAGCACAGATACATTAGGAAGGAGGAGGATCAATTTCAGTCCCCCCCCCCCACCCCCCCACCCCCATTCCCATAATTTATCATGTATTGCACTGACTGCACTCACTGGTCACCTGTGTTTGAGCTCAGACTGTTGCATGAGCCCATCACTAACTTTACAAATGTGAGTTACCAAGTGGCCCCCTCTTGAGTCTTAGCACATCCTTCTACTTTTCAGTTTTAGAATAAAGATGATTTTAGTCACACAGGCACTGAAATTTCGATGAAAATAGGTAAGTTGTCATCTGATGATCATGACAACGAACCTTACCAAATACAAGAAAAAAAGCTGGAGTACCCTGGTCCAGTAGGTTGGCAATGAAATATAAATACATCAGTGATTGAGACATGCTCTTGCAGTTCCACTTTGCACTTTTCAAATCGATCCACCCAAACGAAAAAAGTCGTGGAAGATGATTACAAAGAATGACTGGTGCACATCATGGGGGCTAATTAATAGGCACCGACTTTGTAGAAAACTTGAGTTGAGTTTTGTCAAATGATTTGAAAACACCCGTAAAATGGTGGTTAAAAATTTATCATATCGCATAACCAACGGATGTTCATAATAAATTGGTGTATTGTTACACTGTTTATCTGTAGTTTTAACGTTTTTGAATCGGAATGTTGGATGAACGCATAAAATATTGAATCACACCATGTGGTCGAAATTTTGGTGATTTGATCGCACCTGCTGAGTCTGACATCACTCACCGCTGTTCGAGGTTCTCTCTGGCTTCTGCCCCCATAAAACTGTTTGACATAAGGTGACCTTGGCTGTTGAAAATGTTGCTAAACCCTAATAAATAAATAAATAAATAAATAAATAAATAAATAGAAGAAAAGAGTTGAAGCAGATTCTTTCTTTGGGTTTACCACCACTTTCAACAGCGGGTGACTTTTATATTTAACAGGCCTTCAGAACAGTCCTAAGGCATGGCACTTAACATTGTTTCCAACTACGTTCCAACACAGAGAATACTTGATAAAAATTGCGAGTTTGTACCTTAGCTGCGATGGATGGTAAAAAATGGAACAAATTCCAAGTAACTCTGACAAAAATACTCTTGAATAACACATGCATTGAATATGGGACTAGACATCAATAAGATACACTTGCATACCAAATATGAAATCATTCTATCAAGTATTTTAAGTGTGATTTAAAACTTGTTGGTCACAGACTGAGCCACATTGCCAAATATAGAGCTACCTGTCACAGCTAAAAACCAGGAAAGACTGATAAATGCATGAGTTACTGACAAATGCAAACCATGATGTAATTCACTTACAATTTGTTCAGTGAAGAAAGCTAATGAATATGTCCTTGGAAACTAGTGACTTGGGATCTCTGCAACTTCCCATTAATTTTGTGACTTCTGACCAAAAATGGGAATTCAGCCAAAGTGATTTCGTTTCAGACAAACCCGAAATGATCTTTGGACCTAAACTGCGGTCCTTGGTGTAATTCAAACATATTTAGAGCCCTGAAAATTGGAATAATCTGGATGTATTGGCTCTGTCAGCATGACAAGGAGTCCAGTGCTCCCAAATTAAGCAAATCTTGCCTCCCCCCTCAATTCAACCCATCTCAGGGCCTGGTTAAATGTTCTTTTATTCTTCATTAACCCTTTACCCAATGTAACGTGTAACGGCCAGCGCTATTCACAAAAATGGCCAATTAATTTTCATTATCTTTTCATCAATTGTCCTCAAAAACATAGGTTATGACCCCCCCCCCCTGGAATGAGCTCATAGAGCTCGTTCCAAAGGGGTCATAACCTATGTTTTTGAGGCAAAAAATGACAAAAATTAGTTATTCAAGAATTTTTTTTTTGCAAGTGTCGTCTGCTTTTCATGTTAGGTCTTTAAAGGGTTAAATATAATCATGGCTGCTCCACAGCAGAATTGACCTGATGTGGTGAAAAAATGTTTCAAAAATAAGCTAAGTGTTAAAATTATAAACTAACACTATTACTAATTAAGACTTGCTATAGCATCTGTAATACATTTACCTTGGCAATAGCTTCAATGCCTTGAAGTGACATATCAGAAAGAAGATTAGATTCAATACATCGCAAAAATACATCATCTTCCATCTTATCTGCTACCTCCTCCTGAAAAAAATACCAAAACATCTTTCAATGACTAGTATCAAATTCTCATTTTTACAAGAAAGGAAGTAACAAACAGTAATGGATGCTGTAATGCAAGTTAAGTTTCTGTTTTCAGGTGAAACTTAACTACCAGGGGAAAAACATCAACTAAATTTTTTCTACCTCTTTCCAACTGGTTCAACTAAGATTCAAGAAAGCTATCATTTGGTTCTCAACACTTAGATGTGAGTCTTCCATGGAAGACGTGTGTCACCTGGCGTTTCAGACAGAATTCTAAGTGGAAAAGGGGCATAACTCTGGAAAAAATACAGCGGATCAAAAAATAAAATAGGAGGTGCACAATGCCATGATGTGATAAAGAATCACTGAAAGTTTCATCAAAATCCATTCAAAGGTTAAAAAGGAGTGGCTGATAAGAGAAAGTGTGACGCGGACGACGCAAGATGACAAAAGTAATCCCTATATGTCGCTCCCCACTTCATGGGGTGGCGACACAAAAAATACCTAAGCGTTTCATTCGGGTGCACATTTGAAATTTCAGAGAGGCTTTGTAAAAAAAAAAAAATCCTCTTCGTTTTCAATTTCATTTTAATTTTTTTTAAAATGGGTGAAATAAATAAATGCCAGTTTAGAAATCCTTTTATGTTGATTCCTCCTCCCTCCCCTTTTTAATGGGGTTTAACAACACTTTTGACAGTCAAGTCACCTCATGTTGCACAGATTACGGATGGAGGAAGCCGGGTTGCCTGGAGAGAAACAGAGCAGTCGCGAGTAACTGTCAGACTCCCCAACATACTAACTGCACATTAGCAGGGTAAGTATTGGTTTAAGACAAGTGCACCATCGACAGGGTTGATGCGGCATTAACCCCTAGCACTCTGGTAGTACAACCAAATTTTCTCCAATCACTCTGTTTTTCACTTGAAAAACTACAAATTTAACCAATTATATCTTGTTTGACAGAGCTCACTGAGCTCTGTCCATCACGATATATTTGGTTAATACCGAACTGCATTATGGGAAATATTTGATGCTGAAAAATTGGCCACTTTGACATAAGTGTGCAGAAGGGTTAAGCACCAATAAATAAAACAAGAAAAATGTTACTAAGGTAACACATGCCCCCCCCCCCCCCCCCCCCCGTGACCTTCACCTTGCAGATGCGGAAGAAACTATTACAGGCGACACACCTTCTGACTGTCCTAAACATCTGTAAAAAGTTTAACAATTGTATTGTGATTCATTTCTGAGTTATGGCTGAGACACGAATATTGACAGATTTTTAGTGTGACCTTGACCTTGAAGGTACGAACCCGGCTATGGTGTGCAGCACATCCTCCCATGGTCCTTTATAATTGTGTGAAGTTTGATGACTGTGGCCCTAACCGTGTTGTGTGACCTTGAAATGTGACCTTGACCTTACTGACCTGGCTGTGGTGTGTGACACATCCACCCATTGTCCTTTATCATTGAGCAATGTTAGATGATTGTAGCCCTAATAGTTTTGGAACAATGTGATACTAATGTGGTAATCAATGATGAAAGAATCAAAAACAATATTTCTGAGATTTATGCTGAAATAACTTACTTGTATTTTTTTTTAATTCACTTACTCCAAAAATATATGTATTGGAAAAAAGTTAGTATCAAAATCAAACAGAACTCTCTCCAAAACATAGCTTATGACACCTTGGAATAGGGCCCTGCGAATCGGGAAAGTTATGTTCGAATCGAATCTCGAATCGAATCGGGACTGATGTCGACATCGAATCGAATCTCGAATCGAATCGGGATAAACTCGAGAAATAATTATAACTGGCATTATCTTGTGCAGAGATGTCCGGAAAGCACTGCGAGAAGAGATCGTTGACATAACTTGACAACTTGGCGTTGTTTTAATTTTCTTTCTCGTTGAATGGCCATCCAGATGTTCACTTGGCCCGATAATAAATTCAAGACATAAATATGGACAAATTAAGGTGTTACTGCCCAGAGACATTTAAGACAAACCACTAAATTGACACATGAGACTTAAAAGCACAAATGTAATACAAGTGGCACATTAATTCCCATGGGTTGAAGTCAGCTACAGCCGCTAACTTCAGGTTCGTTAGCATGCCTAAATACATTATTGTTATGTTTGGTTGTTTTTGTATTATCAGAATTTGGGTCTTGTAGATTTCGGTCCGTTCTCAACTCAGTAACACAGTATACATCAAAGCAGCGAAGGCGTTAAACTGTGTTAGTTTCTGCATTAGTTACCTCGAATAGTGACGCAGTGCTCATTCACACAAATTGCTTTTACTTCATTCCAACTTCCAAGTACCAACTCCGAACAATGCAAAGAAACTACAGAGGTTTTCCTCCCACAGTTTTCTAACATAATAATGGGAGCGCTCCAGGCGACATGTCTCCATTATTGTGTTAGAAGATTCCGGGACTGGGAGCAGGCCTTAGGCCCATAGCTGGATATTTCGGTTGTATAGATGGGCGTGAACAGGTTACAACTTGGACAGAGCCGCTGAGCAAACGGGATTCCGCGAATAACTCTCACACAAATTCCTGGAAATCTATAAATAGCGAATTTGCGGTGTGTGGTTTTCTGGGAATCTGAAACTGAAAGTGAAACGACAGAATTTTGCAATGAATTTGACTATTTTCCTGATAGAAACATTAAAACTAGAAGAGTTCGCTCCTTATTTCAACTGATGTCGACATTGTCGAACACTGATTCATTTTCCTCGAAGCTTCGTTTGACTAACGAATCGGCAAACTATTCGAGATCGATATACGAATACCAAAGCGATGTCGACATCGAATCGAATACTCGAAGCTTCGCAGGGCCCTACCTTGGAAAGAGACTGTGATATAATGAGGGGATCATAGCTATGTTTTGGAGGTAAAAAATGAATATGAAAATTTTCAGTCAATCAAAATTTCTTTTTAAAGTGTATTCTACTAGTTTTGACATATAAAAGGTTAATTATCTGCAAGCAAATCCAAAAAAGAACTTATGGCAAGATGACCACTTTTCAGTATCGGGAAAAAATATGGATAAAATGGAAACTTAGCTCCTTAAATAATTTGGGTTTTGGAGAAATATGCAACTTTTTTCCAGATATCTTGGGGGCAACATCTATTTGAAGGTTAAATAATGTTGAACAAATGAACATGATATCAACATTTGTTATTTTAATTATTTTTTTTTCGAATGTTTAAAAAAATTTCACCAAAACTATATCATGTGACCCCTGTGAGGTGTCGCATATGATTTTGTTGAAATTATTTCACATGTTTTTTCCAACTGTTCCGTTTGTAAATTACATGATCGCACGCAACCCATTTGCTAGATAAAGGGTTAATGCATCTCTGTTATGGGACTGACCAGGCAAACTTTGATTCCAAATGTTCCTGCATGCTTGACCTCCCGAAAATAAGCTTTTTGTGCTCTTTTACATCACATCCCCCTGGGCTTTTTCCTGGGTCAGTACAGTAAGTAATCAGTGCTGGAAATGAACAAAATTGACCGGTGCAGTTTTAAGCGCCCGCAAAATCAGAGAAGAGGGTAAATTGCACCCGTAAAATGTTAGTATATGAATTTTTGAGGGACTACTGTCACCAAACACCAGAAACCTTAACCCTTTGAACCCAAACGGTCGTTTTTACGGCCATGACTATGGTATGTTATAACGTCATTAAGCAGGATGGCTGTTCAGAAAATGTGTGGCGTAGAAAATCAATATTTTCAACGTGCAGCCCTGAGGCTGCAAGTTGAAAATATTGATTAGTCTACCCCAAATAATGTATATGGACTCTTGCTGCCAATGAACTGGCATGTTAAATACCACTAGTGTTCAAAGGGTTAAGTGTATAAGGAATTGCTGAATTATGACAGTAACTTGCCACTGGCCAGCCTGCTGTTTTCTCAAAACAACACACATTTATATGCCCTCACAGTATATTAGTGTTCCACAATATTTTTCAACAAGTGCATTTTTTTGCTCCCATAAAATAAAAATCACGGGTGCTGACGGGTACAATTGCACTCGTACCCGTCTCATTTCTAGGACAGTGTAATCTTCCCAAAGACAGCAAGAGGAATACTGGATGGTAATGGCAGTTCATACAAGAGGGTCTATTTCTGTTCACGATTAACTTACATCTTGGAACTTTCCATCATCCGAGTTCATGATCCTGATTCGAAGTACCAGTTTCTCAGCATTGTCATCATTGAAGATACAGTTCAAGTCATCTCCAAAACCTGAAACATAATTTCAATATCTTACTAAAGTTGACCTTTCTTTTGAAATTTTCTCATAAGGCATCCTGTAAGATTCAACTTCACAAAAAATTTGTGCTGCATTTGCTGGAACTTAATGTGACTTATCCTTGAGTGGTATAGGGGTGGGATGGGAAACTCTTGCCCTAGGGGGAAGATATCTGACTCACACAAGGCTTGCCACGTGGTGTTGTGGTGGGATGGGGAACTCTTGCCCAGTGATGAATGGGAGCAAAATGGAGGCGAGTGGAAAATCGCTTACCTCAAATATAGTTTGCGAGTGATGTTGGGGATTTATTTCCCAGTTTCCATTGACAAGCATCCTTTGAAACGAATGTATGAATACAACTGAACATGGATGGAATTTTAACGGTGAAAATATATTTAACCTATTAAAATTAGTTCTTGGTTTTAAATGGCAGATTATTAAAATCGTGGAAAATGGATATGTAAATTTCAAAATCGGGCACATTAATTCGTGTCACTGGTGAATTGGAGTGCAGGTGTCACGAGTATAAATGAAAATAAGGAATGGGGCAACATTCCGCATGTCTTTGATAAAAAATATACGGAAGTATTAAAATTTTTCTCAGATCTCAGAATGACCACCATTTTTTTTATCTGAACATGAGTGTTCATTTTGTGGCGAGAGTAAGCTCTGGGCGAGTTGTCAATGTACAACCCTCTTACTGTTAGCATGTCGTGCATGTGTCATGTTCGTAACGACGGAAAGGAAATTGTTTGGAATTGTACTTTAAATGCCTCAAATTGTGATTCTTAAAAATTTCCCAACATCAAAACTTAATTGAATGCTTCTGTTGATGCAACTCAAAAGGATGAAAACACACCCAAGAATAGAGGCGAGTGATTCTTCGCGCACCTTGGACAATTTTTGCGTGAGCAATGGTGCATGAGAGCAATCGCGCGGCTTTCCCATGCGTCACTGCTTGCCCTTGAGGGAAGATATCTGACCCAGACATGAGCCTTGCTAAGTGGTGTAGGGTTGGGATGGGTAACTCTTGCCCCAGGGGAAGATATCATGCCCAGACTCAAGGCTCGCCAAGTGTCTGTGTCAAATATCTTTCCCAAGGTTGAAATTTCCCATCCCATCACAACCTACACAAGATGATTTTTCTCCCACTTCACCCCACACGTCATCAAAAATTAAAATACTGCTCTCACAATGAAAATTTATTATTGTACTCTTTGATCAACATCACAAAAATATTGTGCTGCACTTGAAGTAATTCTTATGATGAATTCTGTACTGTGTCGGCAATATTCAATTCATCTGGAAAACTATTTCCATGAAGCAAAAATATATCGGCCAATATGTAAAATATACACAAGGAAAATAAAATAACATATGCCAAACTTCCCATGAGGCTTATAAAGCTAGTTATCCAGAGCAACTTATGACGTTTGTTGAAATAAAAAAGAAAGTAAAATTAGAACAAGAGGGGCAATGCAAAGTGTGTGCCAAGGCCACCAACACGCAAAAAATTGTGAAAGTGAAAAAGGCCATAACTCTGGAAAAAATATTTGGAAGAAACTCATGCTACACAGGTATCATTACCCCATGATGCTCTATCACAACACCCAATATCATTCAAATCGGAGAAGCAGTGGCTGAGATACAAGGGAAAATGTTGGTACGAACGGATGGATGGCAAGACGAGCTGACAGATGGATGGACTGACAGATGAATGGATGGATGGAGGTCTCCACTAGATACCCCTTCAACAAACTTCAATAACCCCGTCGGGACATAATATATTTATTTATTGGTGTTTTAAGGTCACATTTTTCTGCATAATGGCTAATCATGACTGTGACAGTTTTACAGGTGGAGGAAGCCGTAGTACCCAGAAAGAACCACCAAACAACAGCAAGCAACTGTCAGCTCCCCACCAAATCAACTCCACATAAGCAGGGTTAGCATTAGTTGACAGGCACACCATCGACATACAGTATGCCTTACTACACGATGCCACTATGCACATGGGCAATGGTGGTGAAGTATCTTGCCCAAGGACGCAATGTGGTTGCCACAGCTGCGATTCAAACAGAGTACCTCTCGGCTTGCAGCCTGCACCCTCTACCTACTGAGCCACCACATCCCTCAGGGGTGTAATAACAGAAGATTTTGATTGGTGGATCTGAAGAAAATAATTTCCATAGCAAGGACATGATTTGAACAAACTAAAGTCTGCCCAATTAAAACCTGAAATGTTTTTAAAATTTGATGCAATTTGCACCAGCCCCTCCCCACTGTAGGAAGGGGGGGGGGGGGGGGGTGTGCAATTTTTAACAAAACTGAATTGCACATCCCCTTCATCATTTACATGAAATTTTATTGTAATTGGTCAAATACTTTTGGCAGAGAAGGCTCAAACATCAGCTTTAAGAGGGAGAAGAGTCTATCAGTCAAGTGAGCTAAAAACCCTCCCTCCCTCATCATAAAACTGGTAAAATTTCCTGAAAAACATGGCAAAATAAGAAAGGTTTTTTATTGACCTTATTTTCTGACCTTATGGAGAAGTGAGAAATTTTCCAACAATGAAGTGAATCCACTTTCTGTAACGAAATGCTGTCAATACCTTCATACAAATTTTTTTTACTGAATTCAACAAGCATTCGGAGCACAGTTTAAATTTGAAAATCCAATATGCTAACTTGCTTTTCATCAGGGTGTCATTATACTTCTATAAATTGAACTGTATTTGCAATAAGGATAATTCTAAATGGTCAACCTTTCTAGAGAATTCTTCCGACAAAGAGAGACTCTTCTGACGTAACTGAAAGTCTGGGAATTAAAGTGCATGACATTTGTGCAGAGATGAAAGAGATGTTTTTCTCTGTGTGTCTCCAACTGAATTTATGTCATCACACATAGCAGAGTGGGTTATCATGAAAGTTACAATATTGAAGGTTGTACATAAACTGAATTCAACTACTTTTCAAGGAAGGTGGTGGAAAATCAAGTGCTTTTCAAAGATATAAACAAATTCAAGAAATTTTCAAGTTAACCCTTTACCTAATGAATCGCCCACATAATTTGCCAATTCAGCAGTTGAAAGAAAGAGATTTTTCAAAATATTTCAACAAAACCATATCATGTGACCCCCTCATTCGAACGAGCTCATCGAGCTCGTTCCAATGAGGGGTCACATCTGGTTTTGTTGAATATTTTTTTTTAATTTTAAAAATACATGTAGTAATTAAAATAATAAATTTTGATATCGTCTGCATTGAGTATAAAGGGTTAAGGGTCTAAATTCAGAGACTTTTCATTTGCAAAAAAAGCCTCAGGGTCCAACAAGTTATGGACCACAGCTACTCAGTAAATATATGAACACTAAATGTTACCTGCAGTTATTTTCTCAGAAATTTGTTCCATTGATAATTTCTTGTCTGTCATACGTTTTCGGTCAAGTTCAATCCTCAATAACCATGAAGAAATTCTTGAAACATCAAAATCAGGCATTTCATAATATACATTGACCCAGTCTTGGTCTTCAGCAATGACAGTATTTTGAGGGTCAGGATCATAGTATATAGCTGTGTTGGCTGTTACTTTACGTAATGTTGTGTGTTCAAGACGACACAAAATATCCTGTGAAAAGAAGATTATTATCAGATTTTGCACACATATATAAAAACAAGAGGCCCCATGGGGCCTGAAGCGCTCATCTTGAACAGAACAGAACACAATATAAACAGAGTCCAAGAATGAGTACATTAGGCAAGCCATCTCCATAGGCTACACGGTCAATCCTCGAGTCCCTCAGGAGTGACATAAATAATCTGGGCATCATGCCTTTTCTTCAGTTGATCATAAAGTAAAATGTAGGGCTCCCCTATGAAGCCCCTTGATACAACCCATGCGGATTAATCTTAATTACACACCTCTAGAGGGTACTGAACACAAAATTTTTAATTCTTCAGCAAAACGGCCAATTCCGGCTCCCATAGGGAGCCCAAATATTAACCCAAGCTCTCGATTTGAACACAGTTGAATCTGACTTCCTTAGAGATGTTGTGTACCAAATATGTAAGCATTCTGAGTGTTGGATCTGAAAAAGAGAAATTTTAAAGAAATTTCTTCATATTGCACCAAGTTAAAATTTGGGCTACCATAGCGAGCCCAAATATTAACCAATGGATCCGATTTGAACAAACTAGAATCTGACCCCCCCAATCCCCCCCCCCCCCCCCCCCCCCCCCCTAGAGATGTTGTATACCAAATATGAAAGCATTCTGACTAGCGGATCTGAAGAAGAAGATTTTTGAAGAAATTCCCTATTATTGTAATAAGTTAAATTTCAGGTTCCCATATGGAGCCCAAATATTAACACAGGCACTCGATTTTGAACAAACTGGATTTTTTAAGAAATTTGCCTCAAATGCACTAAGTTCAAATTCGGGTTTCTATAGTGAGCCCAAATAGATTTTGAACAAACTGGATTTTTTAAGAAATTTGCCTCAAATGCACTAAGTTCAAATTCGGGTTTCTATAGTGAGCCCAAATATGAATCCAGGGGGCCGATTTGAACAAACTTGAATCACATCCATCCCACAATGTTGCATACCAAACATGAAAAGATTCTGCCTGCTGGATCTGGAGAAGAGGATTTTTAAAGAAATTTGCCTGAAATGCACTAAGTTCAAATTCGAGCTTCTATAGTGAGCCCAAATATGAATCCAGGGGGCCGATTTGAACAAACTTGAATCAGATCCACCCCACAATGTTGCATACCAAATATCAAAAGATTCTGCCTGCTGGATCTGGAGAAGAAGATTTTTGAAGAAATTTGCCTCAAATGCACTAAGTTCGAAATCGGGCTCCTATACTGAGCCCAAATATGAACCCAGGGGGCCAATTTGAACAAACTTGAATCAGATCCACCCTACAATGTTTCATACCAAATATCAAAAGATTCTGCCTGCTGGATCTGGAGAAGAAGATTCTTTAATGTTTTTCCCATTGCCTACAGTGTAAAAAGTGCTGACTTAGCACTTTTTCAAAGTCCCGAAACTGTACCCCATGATAAAACCGATGGCAATTTTTTTTGACCAATCCTTCCTGTTGGTCCTAAGGAAGCTTCACACCAAATAAAAATTCTCAGTGCTGTGCAGTTTTGGAGATATGGGCATTTTAATTTTTTTCTATTTTTAGCTCCTGCGGTTCCCACGGGGCTGCAGGAAAAATTTTTTTGGCATAAATTAGGTACTTATGACCCAATAAGCCCTCACATAAAAATTGGTTCAAATCGGCCTCTCGGTTTGGAAAACTTAAATTTGGGGTGGGGCCACAATTCTTGCCCCTCCCATAAAGTTGCCAAATATTGCCCCTCAAACTTTTCTTGAACAAACTTGAGTCTACACCTCAAAAGGAAGCTGCATACCAAATATCAAGTCTCTGCTACTGCTGGTTCATGAGAAGATTTTCAAAGATTTTGATGCCGCTTGGGGGCATGGCCCCACCCAGGAGGAGGGGCAACTTCATTTGAACAAATCTGAATTGACATTAGGTAATAAACATTTACCCAACATTTGAAAAATATTGGTCCAGTGGTTTCTTCGGAGAAGTTGGTTTTGTAAAGTTTACGCCAGACGACAGACCAACGATGGATGGAAAGCGATTAGTAAAGCTCCCCTTGAGCTTTGCTCAGGTGAGCTAAAAACAGAGAAAGAAGTATGTTGACCTTTGCTTTCTCTGCATCTCTTGCTGCCTGGCCAGTCAAATACACTGTAAGTGAAGGTGTCTTGGGCTTCTTTGAGATGTTGATAATTTCTTTCAACCTTGGTACACCAAGGGTTACATTCTTAGCTGATACACCAGCATAATGGAAAGTGTTCAATGTCATCTGTGTGGCAGGTTCACCAAGGGACTGCGCACCGAGAGCACCAACCATTTCTCCAGGAGAAGCCTGAAAATACAAAAAAAATAATGTAGAATAAAACAATACTTGCATTTATATGATAGTGCTGGTTGTGGGGGAGGGGGGGGGGGAGGTGGGGGTGGAGGGGGGTGGAGGTTTTTGTTCTAGTTCAGATAGTTTTTGCATCAAATCCAGGCAAGTTAACCGGTACCTGTACCGGTTTTCTCATGCTCCAACCGGCACCAGTACTGAAGCTTTTGTCCCGCCGGTACAAAATTATTTTATGGGAAAATTCCTAACTGGATGAGGGTAAATGGGCTAATAATTGTGTATTGCACACTTACACGACATACTTTCAGCTTATTTGTGAATGAACATATCAAAACACTCCAAAGGGGCATGTTCTGTCTGCACCACCACCTCGATAACGCTGATCATTTTAACTTACCAAACATGGCATCAAAGACAATGAAAGCACCATCATCGGCTACTTCAAAGAAATTATTCTGTGGTGACATCAAAGTAATCATAAAGCACGATTTTTGTGCTTTATGATTTCATTGATGTCGCTGCAGAATAACTGGTACAATGCCATGTTTGTCTTTGCAATCTTGGGGACTGGGTCGGTTTAAATACAAATTTCTCCCATCTGATTGTGATGTCATCCAATTGTTCACTTGTCCCAGTACCAGTTTCGACGGACAGGCTCTGTCCCGTCCCTGTACTGATTATGTTGGTACCGGCAGTACTTTGACATGCCTGATCAAATCTGAAAACCGAACAACAAGACCCAACAAACAAGAGCACCGCCTAGCGGGGCAACATACACCCGTGGTGATCACCATGTGTGTAAAGTTTGAACAATATAGCATGTAAAATGTTGAAAGAGTAGGCGACACAATACTGTAATGTTTTAAGTACTAAAAGGAGGCATAACCCTGGAAATGCAAATCACTGAAATCAGAGCTACCTGCTCTTGTCATATGCACTATGGCAATTGGTGATCAACATGTGTGCAAAGTTTGAACAATATAGCATGTAAAATATTCAAGAAGGTGACACAATACTGTAACGTTTTAAGTACTGAAGGGGCATAACTCTGGAAATACAAAATGGAGTTACCTGCTCTTGTCACATGCACAACGGCAACTGGTGATCACCATGTGTGCACAGTTTGAACAATATTGCATGTAAAATGTTGAAGGAGTAGGCAACACAATACTGCAATGTTTCAAGTACAAAAAGGGGCATAGCTCTGAAAATACAATGAAAGTGTCAATGACACTGTAGCTCAACTTGTCAAGACAAAGACATGTACATGTATAGAATGTGACACAGCAATGACAAACATCTAGGTAATGACTTGATAACAAAGGTACATATAAAGTATTGTAACGGTCTGTACACAAATACTGGCCGTTGCCTGTAACAAATGTATAGGTAAAGTATTGTAAAAGTGGGTGACAGTCAGATGCTAAACTAGAAAAGAAAACTTTGAGTCCCAGAGTGGGTCTGACTGAATCCTAAAATATTTGTTCTCATAGCAGTGATAACAAAGGCACCACAAAACACACTCATTCCTGTCCCAAGGTGAAAACAAAGGTACCCAAGAAGTTTCGTGAAGATCAGTTCACAAATATGAGCTGTTTAGAAGTTGTGACAAAAAACTGATTGGACCTAATTTCAGTACAAAATGGCCACTGGCAGCCATCTTGAATTTTGGACTGCACTCAGAAACACTCGTTCTCGTCCCAAGGTGATAACAAAGGTACCCAGGAAGTTTTGTGAAGATCGGTTCATAAATACAGCCTCTAGCCCAAGCCGTATTGACATGTGCACTTACAGTGTATAAGTAGCACTAAATAAATCAAAATTCATCTAATTTGCATAATTTCTGCACGAGAAAAAACCCCGTACTATATGTGATGTATTCCATGTTACTAAACATTCATACAAAACTTTATTCAAATCAGAACTTTCATACAGAAGTTCTGTACAAAAGACTGATTGCACTAATTTTGGTACAAAATGGCTGCTGGTGGCCATCTTGAATTTCGGACCACACCCAAAAACACTCGTTCTCATCCCACGGTGATAACAAAGGTACCCAAGAAGTTTTGTAAAAATCGGTTCATAAATACGGCCTCTAGCCTGAGCCATATAGAAGTTGTGTACAAAAAACTGATTAGACCTAATTTCGGTACAAAATGGCCACTGACAGCCATCTTGAATTTTGGACCGCACCCAGAAACACTCGTTCTCGTCCCAAGGTGATAACAAAGGTACCCAAGACGTTTCGTGAAGATCGGTTCATAAATACAGACTCTAGCCCGAGCCGTATTGACATGTGTACTTACTATGTGTAAGTAGCACTGAAATGAAAGTGTCAATGACACTGTAGCTCAACTTGTCAAGACAAAGACATGTACATGTATAGTATGTGACACAGCAATGACAAACATCTAGGTAATGACCTGATAACAAAGGTACATATAAAGTATTGTAACGGTCTGTACATGAATACTGACCGTTGCCTGTAACAAATGTATAGGTAAAGTATTGTAAAGGTGGGTGACAGTCAGATGCTAACTAGAAAAGAATTCTTTGAGTCCCAGAGTGGGTCTGACTGAACCCCAAAATATTTGTTCTCATAGCACAGTGATAACAAAGGCACCCCAAAACACACTCGTTCCTGTCCCAAGGTGAAAACAAAAGTACTCAAGAAGTTTTGTGAAGATCAGTTCATAAATACGAGCTGTATAGAACTTGTGACAAAAAACTGATTGGACCTAATTTCGGTACAAAATGGCCACTGGCAGCCATCTTGAATTTTGGACCGTACCCAGAAACACTCATTCTCATCCCAAGGAGATAACAAAGGTACCCAAGAAGTTTTGTGAAGATCGGTTCATAAATACAGCCTCTACCCTGAGCCGTATTGACGTGTGCTTACATTGTGTAAGTAGCACTGAATAAATCAAAGTTCATCTAATTTGCATAATTTCGGCACGAAAAAAAACCCCTTACAATATGTGATGTATTCCATGTTACTAAACATTCATACAAAAATTTCTTCAAATCAGAACTTTCATACAGAAGTTCTATACAAAAGACTGATTGCACTAATTTTGGTACAAAATGGCTGCTGGTGGCCATCTTGAATTTCGGACCACACCCAAAAACACTCGCTCTCATCCCACTGTGATAACAGAGGTACCCAAGAAGTTTCGTAAAGATTGGTTCATAAATATGGCCTCTAGTCTGAGCTGTATAGAAGATGTGTACAAAAAACTGATTGGATCTAATTTCGGTACAAAATGGTCACTGGCAGCCATCTTGAATTTTAGACCGCACCCAGAAACACTCGTTCTCGTCCCAAGGTGATAACAAAGGTACCCACGACATTTCGTGAAGATCAGTTCATAAATACAGACTCTAGTCTGAGCCGTATTGACATGTGTACTTACTGTGTGTAAGTCGCACTGAAAAAATCAAAGTTCATCTAATTTGCATAATTTCTGCACGAGAAAGAAACCCGTATTATATGTGATGCATCCCATGGTACTAAACATTCACACAAAATAATTATTCAAATCAGGGTTTTCATATGGAAGTTCTGTGCAAAAATCTGATTGCACCTAATTTTGTACAAAATGGCTGCCATCGGCCATCTTGAATTTCGGACCGGACCCAAAAACACTCGTTCTCGTCCCACGGTGATACCAAAGGTACCCAAGAAGTTTTGTGAAGATCGGTTCATAAATACGGCCTCTAGCCCGAGCCGTATTGGCATTTGCACTTACAGTGCTGAAAGTAACCACAAAAAACATCAAAATTAGTCTAATTTGCACAATTTACGTACGAGAAAAAAACCCGTATTATATGTGATGTATCCCATGGTACTAGACATTCATACAAAAAATTATTGAAATCAGAGCTTTCATATGGAAGTTCTGTACAAAAAACAGATTTGTGCATCGTCGGTACAAAATGGCGGCTGGCAGCCATCTTGAATTTCGGACCGGACCCAAAAACACTCGTTCTCGTCCCACGGTCATAACAAAGGTACCCAAGAAGTTTTGTAAAGATCGGTTCATAAATACGGCCTCTAGCCCGAGCCATAGCAGCTTGGCACTTACAGCTCTGAAAGTAACACTAAATAAATCAAAGTCAGTCTAATTTGCATAATTTACGCACGAGAAAAAAACCCGTATTATATGTGATGTATCCCATGGTACTAAACATTTATACAAAACTTTATTCAAATCAGAACTTTCATACAGAAGTTCTGTACAAAAAACTGATTTTTGCATCATCGGTACAAAATGGCCACTGGCAGCCATGTTGAATTTCGGACCACACCTAAAAACACTCGTTCCCGTCCCAGGGTCATAACAAAGGTACACAAGAAGTTTCGTAAAGATCGGTTCATAAATACGACCTCTAGCCCGAGCCATAGCCAATTGTTGACGTACGGACAGACGGACAGATGGCCAGACGGACGACGGGCCATGACAATAGCTCAAATTTGACTTCGTCAAAGTTGAGCTAAAAATCAAAGTTCATCTAATTTGCATAATTTCTGCACGAGAAAAAAACCTGTATTATATGTGATGTATCCCATGGTACTAAACATTCACACAACAAATTATTCAAATCAGCGCTTTCATATGGAAGTTCTGTGCAAAAATCTGATTGCACCAAATTTTGTACAAAATGGCTGCCATCGGCCATCTTGAATTTCGGACCGGCCCCAAAAACACTCGTTCTCATCCCACGGTGATAACAAAGGTACCCAAGGAGTTTCGTAAAGATCGGTTCATAAATACGGCCTCTAGCCCGAGCCGTATTGGCATTTGCACTTATAGTGCTGAAAGTAACACCAAAAAACATCAAAGTTAGTCTAATTTGCATAATTTACGCACGAGAAAAAAAAACGTATTATATGTGATGTATCCCATGGTACTAAACATTCATACAAAAAATTATTCAAATCAGAGCTTTCATATGGAAGTTCTGTACAAAAAACAGATTTCTGCATCGTCGGTACAAAATGGTGGCTGGCAGCCATCTTGAATTTCGGACTGCACCCAAAAACACTCGTTCTCGTCCCACGGTCATAACAAAGATACCCAAGAAGTTTCGTAAAGATCGGTTCATAAATACGGCCTCTAGCCCGAGCCGTATCCAATTGTTGACGGACAGATGGCCAGACAGACGACGGGCCATGGCATAAGCTCAAATTTGGCTTCGCCAAAGTTGAACTAAAAACAGAGTTACCTGCTCTTGTCACATGCACAACGGCAATCACTGATCAACATGTATGCAAAGTTTGAACAATGAAGCATGTAAAATGTTGAAGGAGTAGGCGACAATAGTGTAATGTTTCAAGTATTAAAAGGAAGCATAACTCTGGAAATACAAAACAGAGTTACCGGCTCTTGTCATATGTCCAACGGCAATTGGTGATGAACAGGTGTGCAAAGTCTGAACAATATAGAATGTAAAATGTTGAAGGAGAGGGCGACTCAATACTGTAATGTTTTAAGTACAAAAAGTGGCATAACTCTGGAAATACATAATGGAGGTACCTGCTCTTGTCACATGCACAATGGCAATTGGTGATCACCATGTGTGCAAAGTTTGAACAATATAGCATGTAAAATGTTGATGGAGTAGGCGACACAATACTGTGATGTTTTAAGTACTAAAAGGGGGCATAACTCTGGAAATACAAAATTGAGTTACCTGCACAACGCCATAACATAATACTCATGTTTTTTTTCAAAACGGGCGTATAAAAATGGTAGAATGGTTTTACCATCTGTGCATAAAACTATGGGAAATAGACTAGTGGCTGCTGTGGACACTCGTCACTTAGTCTATCTGACAAAGGGGCAAATACGCCGTGCTCTCATTGTCACATTTTTGGATTTAACCCCCTCCCCCCTGGGACAAGTCAATAAGAGAGAAAAAGTGACAATAAGAACACAACACAGATTAAATGAAGTTTATTCATTTGTTACCCTATTTTATATTTTTTCCGACTGAATAGGCTTAGCAACTGATCTCCAAGAATCTCTAAGAGTAATGAAATGGGAGTTAGGCTTAACCCAATGGTGATAGTTACAGACAGGACTTTTTGGGCAATTGGTGCTGAACAAACTTCTGCAGATTTTTTCTAAGTAAAGGTGCCTGAAATGTTCTTTATTATTCTTTCTTAACACATAGAAAAAACAAACCAAAACCAAGGCTTTTCCCTGAAACCGAAACCAAATTCCAGCTCTAATGCAGGGTTACAAACCCTTCCGGACCAATTTATTGAGATATTCTAGAAAAACTCCAGTAAATTTCACTTGTTTTCCATCTTTTGAGCTGCAATTCAGACCTTTTCCATAACAGGTTTGAAGGTGAGAATGGAGTCGGGCCTGAAAATAAGCAGTCTGACATTTGCAGAATGAGGTCTCAAGAGGATGAATTTGATGCTATCCCATACAGTGGACCAATTTATCCTCTGGGTACCTCTTTTTGTTTAGGTTTGAGACCCTAATTCAGATTGAGGTTCACAGGGGGGTAAATTCAGTGATGCTACCCTGCTGTGAAGGGTAGCATCACTAAATTCACCCTCTGTGGACCACATTTTGCAGATGAGTCTGCTCATTTTCTGGCTTGAAGGGAGTTATCCTTAAATCCGTGGCAGGAAAACAAAACAAAGAGGTTTTGAAGGTGAGAAAGGAGTTATCCTGTAATGTGTGGAAGGCAAGCAGAAAAAGAGCTTTTGAAGGCGCAAGCATGTCATATGCTCCGCATGGCATGGTGAGGTCAGTGTAAAGTTGAGTTCTGGCAATATGGGATACAATTATAGATAGGGACCTTCCACTACCTACCCTCAATAAACCAAGAGATGAGACCCATCTGTGAAGGTATTCTGGAGTTAACTGACAAAAAACACCAACAAGATGGCCACCTTGACCATACTTGATCATATCAAAACCAGTCAATTATCGAAAGAAATCTTCCACTCACCATCCTCAACATATCACCAAGAGATGAGACTGATGATTGAAGGCATTCTTGATTTTATTGATGGAAACCAAAGTCCAGATGACTGCTGTGTCAGCCATATTTGACATTAAATTCAACCAATTACCGAAAGGAATTTTCCACAACACATTCTCAATACATCAACAAGAGATAAGGCTGACCATTGAAGATAATCTGGAGTTAGTTAACAAGCGGAAATCAAAATCTAGATGGACAATGTTGAATTGCTGTATTGGCTGTACCAAAGCCAAACAGGTTATAATCGAGTGGAATTTGGTAATTTCAACATATTGTACAACTGTCATTCAGTTAATAGAAGCTTATAAACTACATGCAATCAACACGTTTAATTAGATGATTCCTGACTCCAGTATACTCCTTCCCCCCCCCCCCCCCCACACACACACAATTTGTTGCAGAGGGAATAAAGAAATTACCTGAGAATGAGATGTGAGAATATTACTTGCCATTTATAGAAAGACCCAACAATTTAGAAAGCAAAGTGAGGTTTCTTATACCAACAGCCCACTGCAGGATCAATGATTGAAAACATTCAATGTGAGTTATCTCCGTCAACATGTATGGTATATGGAGATTTAATACCTGGATGTTGATTTTTGAACACCGAGCCGCAGGCGAGGTGTTTAAATGAGACATCCAGGTATTAAATCTCCATATACCCTACATGATGACGGAGATAATGTTTTTGTCCCGTTTCAAACACAATAGAAACATAGTGGAAATAAATTTGCAGATGCCTTTCTCACGCTCCATAATTGTTTTGTTTTTACAAACTCAGAAAACAGATAGAGTTACATCCCTTGGGTCATTAAGGAAACAAGTAAACAATAGTTTGTTGACATAGTGCCCGAGTTTCAATGTATTCTATGTGCCTACCGGCACATAGAACACATTAGTATTCAGGGGACAAATTATTTGCTCTTATTTTATTTTTTTCCAGTTGTTTCATTTTAATTTTTCGACTATTTAATTTATAACAACAAAATATCATGGAATTGTCGGAAATCTGATGATATTTGCGACTATTTTCAGGTTTTTTGGTTCGATTTTTATACCGAGGCTAGTGAATGCGAAAAGCTTCCATTTAAACCATATACCCCTGAAGTTTCACATATCCATATACCCTGGAAATTGCACACTCTCATATACTTTGGATGTTGGGTGCACCCTTTGCCATGGCTATTTGTCCCAAGGCATTCTGAACAATCAAAAGACAGAATTTATTGTGATATTGGGACAATTTTATTTCTGATGTTTTAATATCACTTTCAGTATGTATGACTGTATTATGATAGCAATACAAATATAAATTCAAGTCAACCATGTAAGCCTATGCTGTCCACTTGATAGAACCTCCACCCCATGTATCGGTTACCTGGATTCATGAAAATGAACTGACAGAATCCAAAAGATGACAAACACACAAACACAAGCAGAAAAGTGTCATTTGTGTGCAAAATCATCCTCGCGTTTTCAGTATGCCATCACGATGGTCACAAATCAATTCACATTTACTAACGACAAAAGTGGCGCCGCGGGCACCACCTGTAGCTGAATCAAAAATCTGAAACCATTATGAACATCTGGAGACCCTAACCGTACCGGAACATATGAAAACACTTTCAACGATTTGAATTAAAAAAACCCTAGGAGGCTTTCGCCTGAAACAGATTCACCAATGACAAAAGTAGTGTTATGGGCACAACATGGGTCCAAATCAAAAATCTGAAACCTTTATGCACTACAAACCCTACTGGAACATATGAACACACTTTCAATTGAATTGAAATCTCCAGGAGCCTTTTGCCGGAAACCAATTCTCTATCAACAAAAGTTGCGCAACAGCTCTTCCTGGGGCCAAATCCAAAATCCTAAACTTTTATGCCCATCTAGAGGCCCTGAAGGAAAATATAAACACATTTTCAGCATTTCAAATTAAAACCCCTATGAGCCTTTAGCCAGAAACCAATTCTCTAATGACAAAAGTGGTGCTACAGGCACCATATGGGCCAAATCAAAAATCTGAAACCTTTTATGCACATCTAGAAACCCTACTGGAACATATGAATAGTTTCAGCATTTCGAATCAAAACCCCTGCAAGCCTTTTGGCAGAAACCGATTCTCTGACAAAACTGGCGCTACGAGTACCGCATGGGGAAAAATCAAAAAACATTTATGCACATCTATACACCCTATTGGAACATATAAACACACTATAAAGAGCCGAAATTACATTTCCTGGGAGCCTTTTGTCGGAAATCAGTATTTTAGCACAGTCTTCACATGGTGCCACTGGCACCACTTGTTGACAAAAATTCAAACTAAGCCTATTTTTGTCATCTCTATACCATATTAAGGTATGGTAAGTTTCAAAATTAAACCTCAAAAAAAAGGGACGTACAGATGGAAATCTTCACTATATTCCCGCATTTTTGAAAATGTAGGGATAACAAAGCATGGACTACTTCCTCTTCAATGTTGAATGGTTAACCCATTACCTAATGAATCGGCCACACCCGCCCGCATAATATGCAAATTCAGCAGCTGAAAAAATATTTTTCAAAAAGTTTGAACAAAACCATATCATGTTACCCCTCATTGGAACAAACTCGGTGAGCTCGTTCCAGTGAGGGGTCACATGATATGGTTTTATTGAAATTTTTTTTCAAAAATGATATTTAAAATAATAAATTTTGATATCGTCTGCAGTGGATAAAGGGTCGCTCACCTGACATGGTAGCCTAAATATCAACCCAGAGAATTGATTTCATCAAGTTGCATCTGCTCCTCCTAAGAAAAGCCTCCTACCAAATATCCAAAGATAAAGACTGACCAGTGGATCTAAAAAAAGATTTTTATAGAATATTCCTCATATTGAACTAAGTTATAATTCGGGCTCTCACAGGGAGCCCATATATGAACCCAGGGACTTGGCTTTAACAAACTTGAATCTCACCCCCCTAAGGATGCTGCACACCAAATATCAAAACATTCCGACTGCTGGATCTGAAGAAGATTTTTAAAGAAAATTCCTCATTTTGAACTAAGTTACAATTCAAGCTCCCACAATGAGCCCAAATATGGACCTAGGGAAATGGCTTGAACAAACTTGAATCTTACCCCCTAAGGATGCTGCATAAAAAATATCAAAAGCATTCATCTGCTGGATCTGAAGAAGATTTTTAAAGAAAATTCCTCATTTTGAACTAAGTTGTCATTCGGGCTCCCATAGAGAGCCCAAATGTGAACCAAGGGATTTGGCTTGAACAAACTTGAATCTCAGCCCCCCCCCCCCCCCCCCAAGGTTGCTGCATGCCAAATATCAAAACATTCCGACTGATGAATCTGAAGAAGATTTTTAAAGAAAAATTCCTCATATTGACTAAGTTATAATTCGGGCCCCCACAGGAAGCCCAAATATGGACCCAGGGACTTGACATTAATAAACTTTAATCTCCCCCCCCCCCCCCCCCCCCCCCCCCCCCCCCAAGGATGCTACACACCACATATCAAAACATTCCGACAGCTGGATCTGAAGAAGAAGATTTTTTAAGAAAATGCCTCATTTTGAACTAAGTTATCATTCGGGCTCCCCAAGTGAGCTCAAATATGGACCTAGGGACATGGCTTGAACAACCTTGAATCTCACTCCCCTAAGGATGCTGTATACCAAATATCAAAACATTCCGACTGCTGGATCTGAAGAAGATTTTTAAAGAAAATTCCTCATTTTGAACTAAGTTATAATTCGGGCTACCACAGTGAGCCCAAATATGAAACCAGGGACTTGGTTTGAACAAAATTGAATCTCACCCCCCTAGCATGGTGCATACCCAATATCAAAAGATTCTGCCTGCTGGATCTTGAGAAGATTTTCAAAGAAATTTGACTGAAATGCACTAAGTTCAAATTTGGGCTCCTATACTGAGCCCAAATAAGAACCCAGGGGCCGATTTGAACAAACTTAAATCAGATCCACCCCACATTGTTGCATACCAAATATCAAAAGATTCTGCCTGCTGGATCTGGAGAAGAGGATTTTTTAAGAAATTTGCCTGAAATGCACGAAGTTCGAATTCGGGCTTCTATAGTGAGCCCAAATATGAATCCAGGGGGCCGATTTCAACAAATTTGAATCAGATCTACCCCACAATGTTGCATACCATATATCAAAAGATTCTGCCTACTGGATCTGGAGAAGAAGATTTTTAAAGAAATTTGCCTGAAATGCACGAAGTTCCAATTCGAGCTTCTATAGTGAGTCCAAATATGAACCCAGGGAGCCGATTTGAACAGACTTGAATCAGATCCACCCCATAATGTTGCATACCAAATATCAAAAGATTCTGCCTACTGGATCTGGAGAAGAAGATTTTTAAAGAAATCTGCCTGAAATGCACTAAGTTCCAATTCGAGCTTCTATAGTGAGCCCAAATATGATCCCAGGGAGCCGATTTGAACAGACTTGAATCAGATCCACCCCATAATGTTGCATACCAAATATCAAAAGATTCTGCCCACTGGATCTAGAGAAGATTTTTTAAGAAATTTGCCTCAAATGCACTAAGTTTGAATTCGGGCTTCTATAGTGAGCCCAAATATGAACCCAGGGGGCCAATTTGAACAAACTTGAATCAGATCCACACCACAATGTTGCATACCAAATATCAAAAGATTCTGCCTGCTGGATCTGGAGAAGAAGATTTTGAAGAAATTTGCCTGAAATGCACCAAGTTCGAAATCAGGCTCCTATACTGAGCCCAAATATGAACCCAGGGGGGCCAATATGAACAAACTTGAATCAGATCCACCCTACAATGTTGCATACCATATCAAAAGATTCTGCCTGCTAGATCTGGAGAAGAAGATTTTTTAATGTTTTTCCCATTGCCTACAGTGTTAAAAAGTGCTGACTCAGCACTTTTTCAAAGTCCCGAAACTGTACCCTATGATAAAACCGATGGCAATTTTTTTGACCAATCCTTTCTGTTGGTCCCCAGGAAGCTTCACACCAAATAAAAATTCTCACTGCCGTGCAGTTTTGGAGATATGGACGTTTTAATTTTTTTCTATTTTTAGCTCCTGCGGTTCAAACGGGGCTGCGTGAAAAACTTTTTTGGCTTATGACCCAATAAGCCCTCACATAAAATTTGGTTCAAATCGGCCTCTCGGTTCGGAAAACTTAAATTTGGGGTGGGGCCAAAATTCTTGCCCCTCCCATAAAGTCACCAAATGTTGCCCCTCAAACTTTTCTTGAACAAACCTGAGTCTACACCTCAAAAGGAAACTGCATACCAAATATCAAGTCTCTACTACTGCTGGTTCATGAGAAGATTTTCAAAGATTTTGGTGCCCCTTGGGGGCGTGGCCCCACCCAGGAGGAGGGGCAACTTCATTTGAACAAATCTGAATTGACATTAGGTAATAAACATTTACCCAACATTTGAAAAATATTGGGCCAGTGGTTTCTTGGGAGAAGTTGGTTTTGTAAAGTTTATGCCGGATGACGACGGACGGAAAGCGATTAGTAAAGCTCCCCTTGAGCTTCGCTCAGGTGAGCTAAAAATATGAAATACAATACATACATGTGCTTGTTGAAATCTTGTTTCCACTTCTCCTAGCAACCAATCAAATGCTTCACCGGTTAACCGAAATTCCTCTGTAATTCTCTTTGAACAGAGATGTGATCGAATCAAAATCTTCATCAAAATTGTGGCATTCTCATTGGCTTCAATACTGATTCTGTCAGAACCAGGAACTGTCACAAGACTTTTGCACAGACTTCTTACACCTGAAAAAGAAAAAAAATCTTGAACATTAAATGAACACTGGTATATCATCACAGTACAAAGGAAAGAGGAGGGAAGGAAGACAAATGTATGTCGAGGCACTGGAAGACCCCCAAGCAGGGCTTATATTTCGTCTAAATTTGTGAGAATCCATTTGGATTCTCGTGAAAATGGTTGCGGGAATCCATACCTACTATGAGGGTCCCAGGATCCCATGACGTCACCGAGGTTGAACCACTGTTGTATACTGACAACACATGTTAACCTTTTACCCAACACACCTTTTTAATTTTTAAAACTAAATTTGATAATTTTTAAACAATAAATAATAAATAAATGATAAAATAATTAAATGAACAATATTTACCAATAGCATCTTACAAATATGGCTGCCATTGGAACCGGCTCAATGAGCCGGTTCCAATGACAGCCATATTTGTAAGATTTTATTGACAAAGTGTCAGGATATTTCAGGTCATGTTAGCCTTCTGCTGGTTAATTTGTTTCCGCTGTGTTAAATAAAGGGTTAAATTGACTCAAGTCTTTTCACGCGAATCGTAGCAGAGGTGCAGCGAGAATCTACATGGATTCTCACCGGTTTTATTGAGCGAATCTTTGTGCGAATCGATTCTCGGATTCTCGTGGAAATATAAGCCCTGCCCAAGAGTAAAAAGCAAATCTTAGATCCACAACAACCTGAACTAAAAGGGAAGTCATTGTTGGGAACGAAAAAATACTCAGGAAATCAATTTTTCTATTATTTTTTAATGAATTCGTTTACCAGGTACGCAAATAATTTACATTAGAAATGAGATACATGGAAAAAGACTTGATAAGGCTCCACTAAGCAGATCTACTGTTTCTCAGGCCATTTTTTGTAACATTGCATACAGATGGGCATTTTTTTAAAATTATTTCTTTGTCATCAGAAGTCCACGTTTTGGTTTGTTTATGTTTTAAGCCTCATAATCTACCGAATAGCATGGTTGGTGGTCCATTTTGTCCCTTGAGTGCACTCGCAGAAAACATTTATCCATTTTATTAACTTTATATACCATTCAATTTCTATTTTTATTTTTTTAATTTTGCATTGCCTATAAAGAGAGCATGCAGCAGCCAAAAGGACCATGTGGGAAGGCCTGATAAACAATTTTTTAACTTTTTGAGGCCTAAAAGAGGGAAAAACACAAGGGCAACGAGAAGCATTTGCATCTGCCCACATAGCCATATCACTACTTTCTATGACCAACAAGGACCACAAATCTGTCAAGAAAGTGCAAACAGGAAGTGTACTATGCGGAGATCCTCTTCCCCATGCTGGTCATACTAAAAGTTGTTAAAATTACCTTCAATAACTTTAAGAGGATGAAGATCTGTTGATTTTCTTTTGTCAATTTTGAATATTTTCTGTGCATTCCATATCAGTCTTTGTAGATTACAAGGAAGTACAACTCTCATATCACCAGTTGGAAATACCTGTCTTACAGCTTCCCGGTCTTCTTTGAGCTGATCCCACTCTCTTTCAATTTCTGCCAAAGAATGGGCATCTCCCATCAAATCTTTTATGATGTCTTCAGAAAGACATTTTCGTAAAACTCTGAAATAAGATTGGAAAAAAATTAACTCGTACAACAAATCAGCCCACTTTCCAGGGTTCCGGGACCTGACTAGTTGTCAATTCAAGGAGTTTCCAGGCCCTTCTCAATATAGTTTCACTGGTTTCCAATGAGCTAGAGAGAAATTCAAGGGGTTTCAAACATATTTTGGAGCAAAAACAAAAGGGCTCCCCTCCGAGAACACAAACAAGATGCAGGACTTTGTGCTCTATAATCTAACAATCTTTTCTTTTTTTCTTTTTCATATTTTTTATTCAGATCTTAGGTTCTTATTTACAAGCAAAAAGTAAATTTATTCCATGGATTAATTTTACGGAAAGTTGTTATACAAAGATATCAGTGCTGGAAATGAACAAAATGGACAGGTGCAATGTTAAGCTTCCGCAAAATCAGAGACAAGAGTAAATTGCACCCATAAAATGTTAGTATATGAATTTGAGGGAATACTGTTGCACCCGTAAACAACTAAACGGCAGAAACCTTAATCCTTTGAACCTGAGTGGATGCTTTTCCAGCCAGGAACATGATACATCATAACGTCATTAAATAGGATGGCTGTTCAGTAAATGTGTGGGGTTGACCAATTAGTATTTTCAACGTGCAGCCCTGAAAATATTGATTGGTCTATTCCAAACAATGAATATAGACTCTTCTAATTGCAGCCATTGAACTGGCATGGCAGATACCACTAGTGTTTAAAGGGTTAAATGTATAATGAATTGTTGAATTATGACAGTAAGTCCAAAAAAATAAATAACCCAGGTTCTCAGGCACCACCTGCATCACCAAAAAGACCACTGCATCATTTTTTATTTTGGAGGGGGGAGGGGGGGGGGGACATTTTTGGTCCCTGCAGGGGCAAAATTTCGTAATTTTTTGGGAACCACCCTACATGAATCACGTGAATCCAACTGTTGGGGCATGAAGAATAGCCATGATTTTGTTGAAAGCCTTATAATCTGTAAGAACTTTACTAACGTCTGTTCTCCGCCACACATAAATGAAAGTGTCAATGACACTGTAGCTCAACTTGTCAAGACAAAGACATGTACATGTATAGTATGTGACACAGCAATGACAAACATCTAGGTAATGACCTGATAACAAAGGTACATATAAAGTATTGTAATGGTCTGTACATAAATACTGACCGTAGCCTGTAACAAATGTATAGGTAAAGTATTGTAAAGGTGGGTGACAGTCAGATGCTAAACTAGAAAAAATCTTTGAGTCCCAGAGTGGGTCTGACTGAACCCCAAAATATTTGTTCTTATAGCACAGTGATAACAAAGGCACCCCAAAACACACTCATTCCTGTCCCAAGGTGAAAACAAAGGTACCCAAGAAGTTTCGTGAAGATCAGTTCACAAATATGAGCCGTGTAGAAGTTGTGACAAAAAACTGATTGGACCTAATTTCGGTACAAAATGGCCACTGGCAGCTATCTTGAATTTTGGACCACGCCCAGAAACACTCGTTCTCGTCCCAAGGTGATAACAAAGGTACCCAAGAAGTTTTGTGAAGATCGGTTCATAAATACAGCCTCTAGCCCGAGCCGTATTGACATGTGCACTTACAGAGTATAAGTAGCACTGAATAAATCAAAGTTCATCTAATTTGCATAATTTCTGCACGAGAAAAAAACCCGTACTATATGTGATGTATTCCATGTTACTAAACATTCATACAAAAATTTATTCAAATCAGAACTTTCATACAGAAGTTCTGTACAAAAAACTGATTTTTGCATCATCGGTACAAAATGGCCGCTGGCAGCCATCTTGAATTTCGGACCACACCTAAAAACACTCGTTCCCGTCCCAGGGTCATAACAAAGGTACACAAGAAGTTTCGTAAAGATCGGTTCATAAATACGACCTCTAGCCCGAGCCATAGCCAATTGTTGACGTACGGATAGACGGACGACGGGCCATGACAATAGCTCAAATTTGACTTCGTCAAAGTTGAGCTAAAAACATTCAACTCGAAACTGAAAGTTTAAAAGAATAGCATTAACCAGTTCGTTATCTTTAGGGCTGCAACGGTACACTTACCTCACAGTTCGGTATGTATTGCGGTTTTCGGAGGGGGTACAATACGTATTGCCGCGGTACATTTTTTCTAACATTAGCCAGACACCATTCTCATCTTTGTATGAGGGAAAGCCAAAGGGTTTCCAGACGAGATTTAAATTTTGCAGGTGGGCTGACGATACCTTCGTTGTTATTGGCAGTATTTCTGTCACTCATGTTGTTACATTTTGATGTACTTCAGATCTGACATGTGTGCACGAAGGTGAAACAGAAATACTTAATCAACATAAAACTTGATTGGCGAATTGTTGAATAATCAGCCAATAAATAATTGTCTTACTTCTCCTGACACATTCGGAATTACCCAAAGCTCAAGTGACGTCAAGTCGGTTATTTATAGATGCACGTCATGCTGTTCTGTTTATGTTTGAAAACTGTTTGCTTGTGTCGACACTTACAAATTTTCATACAGACCCAATTCCCAACAGCTGTCCATTAAAACTAACAGCTTGCTTCGATGCACCTCATATTTGGTAGATTAAAGCTGAAATGTTGCAGCCGTGCAGCCTATAAGCTGATGTAGAAATATGCACTCTTGACTTGGCAAAACAGGACAGAAAAAACACATGGTTGACCACGTGCTAAATGTCTGTCGTCAATATGAAAATGAGTGTTGTTTGTAACGAACCAATAGAAACGTATCCCCAAATCACATGATCAACATGGTCATGAATATTGAATATATTTATCGCTTGTCTGAACTGCACCAACTTTGTGGAAGACCCCCACCACATCCGATTGTTTTATGGACTTGAAATTCCACACTTACTTTTATTGTCAAGTGATTTGAATAAGTAAAATTTTTAAAATGAATGTTTGAAATCGTGTGTATAAAGTTTTCTATTTAAATACTGACCTCACCAAATATTACAAATATTATCCACCAAGATTATATGCCCCCATTTCCCAATAAATTTTGATGATTCTTGGTCCGTACAGTCGTGTGTGTGTTGTGTGTTGTGTGTATGTGTGTGTGTGCGCAGTGGGGGGGATAGGGGCAAGCCCCTTCTATTTTTCAGAGAGAGGGAAAGGGAGAACAGTTTGATCCTGCGGAGAGTTTCCTTGAAATTCACATCAGACTTCATGGGCCCTCTTTTGGGGGTGTTGGAATTCTCCTGCTGCGACCGTGAGCGTACTGAAAATTAGGCTGAATGAACTGAGTATTGTACCGTGGAAAAATACCGCGGACGGTGCACCGAGGCCACAGTGAACCGTTGCAGCCCTAGTTACCTCTGAACCATTCTCAATTTCTGTGACAGTGTCCGAAGTGCACTGTAACCTCCAAAAGTTCGAATTGTAAATAATAACTTACAGGAAGCTCTCACAATGACGTCTGCTCAGTTGCAACTTTGATTCAATCCGTATCTCTTGATGAATCATAGAGCGATTATTTGGGAGTTGAAATTTGCAGTTAATCAGGTGTCTACATGTTTGCGATGTTTTAGACGAAAATGCAAAAAAAACAAAACTTTATTCCCAATTTTTGTGCGAATCCACCGAGATTCACGCATTTGGTATTTTAGGCGAATCTTTACGCGAATCGATTCGCGTCGAAATTCTGTCCCTGCCCCGGATATTTTAGGAGCACCGGCACATTTTAGTAGCACTGGCACATTTTAGTAGCAGCGTTGACACTATTAAGCTAATTTCTTGTCACATGTTTTCACTGCAATTTCCGATTGGTTTTAGTTGACGTCCCAGTACAAAAGTGATTGTTTTGAAAGTTATGAACTGTTTGCAATATGACTGTATCTGTTTTAGTTACATTTGGCTGGAAGATTTTATTGAATTGAACTGTGATTGGAGAGTTGAATACATCGTGTTCAGTGAATGAAATGTGCTGGCGAGTCCGAGATGAAAACAAATTTGAAGTTGAATCAGCGATTCATTTGAAGGAAGACACCAATACGCTTTGTTGGATCATCGATGGATTCTAATGTAGTACTCATATTTTTCTCATATTATCACATCTAAAGGCTCCTAAAAAGGAAGAATAAAGATTTCAAGCATCAACATTAATATGTGTTGTATATTCACAAATTTCTATGATAAAATTATTTTCTCCAGTGTTATAAAATCAATCTGAAAAAAAAAAAAAAAAAAAAAAAAAAAAAAACTCCCTCCATCTGATGTTTCAGCCAAAAATGCCCGAGAACATGTTTTTATTTTAATGGCCTAATTTGCCACTGGCCACAGTATGCTGCTTTCTCAAAACAACACACATTTATATACCCTCACAGTATATTAGTGCTCCATAATATTTTTCAATGAGTGCATTTTTTTCCTCCCGTAAAATAGAAATCACAGGTGCTGATGAGAGCAAATGCACTCGCACCCGTCTTATTTCTAGAACTGAGATATAACAAAGTCTGCTATTCCTTTGTAATATGGGATTCTCGTCAAATTTTGCACCTTAGATTGCGGGTTCTGGAGAAGTTTTTAAAAATTTGGGGGGTGGGGGGGTATGTCCTCTGTGGTGCCCAATGGGTTTATCAACAAAATTGACATATAAGGAACATATGAACAAAATTAAATTTGGTCCAGTCGTTTTTGAGAAGTCAAATGTTTAAAGTTCACAACACAGACAACAGACAGAAAGTGATCACAAAAGCTCCCCTTGAGCTGTACTTAGTTGAGGGAAACAACGCCTTTCATATTTCATCATTTTTTATCTCTAACACATAGCTCACGACCCTTCATTGGAACTGGGGAACAGAATTCATTCCAATGGGGTGTCATAAACTATGTTTTTGAGACAGAAAATGACATTTTTCAGTTATTAATTTTTTTTTGTAAGTATCGTCAAGCTGAGTCAGGCTTGTCAATTTGAAAATTGCAGGAGGGCCATTATGGTTCACCTCAAATCACCCAAGGAGAGACATTTTGGGTTCACCTAAAATGACCCCAGGAGGGCCATTTTTGTTTTGCGGGCGCCATTTTGTTTCAGCCTGCTGGGTAGACAAGTAATATCATTTTAAGGTACATGGCTTGTGTAATTATGATATACATCATCATGTAATGTATAGAGAAGCAGGCTCATTGCAAGATACAAGGGTACCCATGACACTCACTAAGAGTGAATGTTATAGTTATCCTGCATCCAAATAACCAAGTCATATCTATACATTACATGGTGACTGCACAAGCTAGTGCACTGTGCTCACCACCAAATTTCACTTTGTTACCTCCTTCAATCTGCAAAAATTACTAATTGAGACAGTCCGATTTTGAGATGCCTTCAATTGAATTAATGGGCAACAGAAAACGGGGTTAGGCGGACATTTACCGCCTGAAGAATTTTGAACTTAGGCGGGAGGTTGCCCGCCTCAAAATGACAAGCCTGTTGAGTAACGGGCTTAACATGTTGAGTAACAGGTTTAACAAACAGCAGTGTACAGATTTGGCAATTTTCTTCTATTATTATTACTGGGCAGTTTTCTCAAAAAAAAAATGCAAACTCAGGTCAGCGTCTTATTTACAAGGCAATATCTACCCAGATCAGTCGACAACATTATCTGTGAACTAACCTTTCATTTGTGGCATCAAATTTGAATTGTTTCTGGAATGCTTTGTTTGAAGCCTTTAGTGTTGGAATGTTCTGAAATTCTACCCACACAGCATCCAATCCATCTTCACCATAACACAACTGTACCAGCTGTTCTACTTGGTTTCTAATGGTACCATCATATTTTACCATCACACTTTCCATAGCTTTGATCAGACGACGCTGAATGTATCCTAACAGAAGAAACAATATGCTGAATTGAGTTCAAGTATAATTCATTTTTACAATCAACTGAAGAAAGTTTTTAAAAGTGATGACTAAATTATGAATCAAACCATACACTATTATTATTTAGGGAACTGCGAATTGCCACTTTTGATCAAATTGAATAGAATTGGTGAAAATGAATCGTATTTTGAATCAAACTTCCATCTGAATCACAGTTAATGGATATATCATCAAAAGAAAAGTTTTTTTTCTAAAATAATAACCCCAATTATTAAAAGATACTTAGTTATACAGAGCGCATTTTTAGCCTTACCACTTCCCACACTATAAATTGAGATATAATCCCAATACACTAGCTATTGATTGAAACTATTCAAATTGTTGACTTTGTAGCTTCGAAACTACATCAATAAACATTTTTATACAAAGATGGATGATAGGGCTGATGCCTCACTTTTATCACATTTTCTAGAAAAACAACTCATTTCAAATCGGATCGACTTCATTCAGTTCTGAAGTTATTTGTTTTAAAATTCAGAATGACTAAAATGAAATATTTCAACACCGAATGCAGTCAATCAATTTGTAAATTAAAGCCTGCTTTACTTCTATTTATATAATAATCAGGGGTATTCTTTTAGAAAACCAGTGCTTTTGACGATGTATCCAGTAACTGATCAAAAAGAACAATACTCAATATAAAATAATGTGATCATGTTGTGGAACAAATCATTTACTGAAATTGAACAGCTGAATAACTTTTCAAAGTTCAAAACTTTTTATAAATGGTCATTGGTCATAATACACTAGAAGTTGAAATGAACAGTTGTAGCGGTAATAGGTTTTGTAACGGTGTAGCAAAAAATGTTGCACAGTTGTAGCTACATCACTGCAAACACGGTTACCGCTACAAGTCAGCTACATTTTTACTCAATATAAAATAATGTGATCAATTACAATCTGTAAACATTCACCAATTCAACTGATATTCAATTCAATCAAAATCAGCAATTTGCAGGTACCTATAAAGAACTCTTTCGAAGCACATTCTAAATATCAATGTATTGTTATTACTAAAATCCAGTTTGTTTGTATATGATTTCGCAAGGTGTTTTTTGAATAACTTCCATCATGTATGAATGCTTTTACTTTGTCCTGCCTGTTTGTCAAAAAATTATGAGCATATCCAATGGCGTAATTAAACAGTAATTACTGCAGGAGGGTTGTTAGCTGGAACTGACACTGTTGGCACTCTCCCATGAATTTTAATAAGGCAAAGAAGCGTGAACAAATTTTTATGACCAAAAATAATTTAGCAGTATATCAGTTAACCCTTTATCTAACAAATTGCCCGCATCCGCCCACGTAACATGCAAATTGAGCAGTTGAAAAAATTTAATTTTTCAACAAAACCATATCATGTGACCCCTCATTGGAACCGGCTCATTGAGCTCGTTCCAATGAGGGGGTCACATGATATGTTTTTGTTGAATTTTTTTGACAAATTAAAATGAAAGTGTCAATGACACTGTAGCTCAACTTGACAAACTTGAACTTGGTAAGTTATAAATGAAAGGGCAAAATAGAAGATCATTGGTACCAATGTTATTTGATGAAATTTCAACATAACGGCATTGTGTGTGCACAACGTCAGAGTAATCCATGCATTTTTAAATGTAAACTGTAAGACTGGCTAAAGGAAGAATGTTGATACACAAATACAGTATGTTCAGAGGTTATTGTAAATGGCAACTTTTTTCACAGAAATGAATGCTAATCAACAGCTCTTATCTAGAGTTCTTGACTAATGAGCACACCAAGTTCAAAAACAATCCTATGATAAATGTGGCCTGTAGGCCATGTCAAAGAATGTTGATGCACAAATCCAATAAATACAATGATTGTTGCTAACAGCAACAGTTTTTGACGGAGATAAAAAGAAAATCAATAGCTCCTATCTTTGTCACCCTGCATAGGCATACAAAGTTTCAAAACAACCTGATAATGAATGTGCCCTCTGAGGCATTCCAAAGGAAGATGTTACCGTATATGTCCGTGTATAAGTCGCATCTTTTTGCTTGGAAAAACGGGACCAAAATTGGGGTGCGACTTATACAAATGTAATTATTTTTCAGCAAGTTTTCAACAGCGATATGAGGACTGAACGGACACCAGATCGACCCATGTCGACGGTTTGTATCACGGCGATTGACCTGCTTTGAAAATTTGTTTATTTTATTTCACCTCTTTATTTCTTATTTCTGTGTTGTGCATTAACTTGATCACAAAATAAAATTTAAAAAAAAATAAATATAAAAAAAAATAAAATAAAAATAGGAGATTATACCCATTGTGTTCTTGCTGATTTTTTTTTTCTCGGTGACCCAGTGAGTGGAGGGGTGGTGAACAATCGAAAATTCGAAACCACATGCAATTAATTTCCTTCAAAATAATTACGGTACCTGTTCATGTCTTCAACATCTCCAGTAATAATTCACAATAAAATATTCCATGGTTGTATATCTCAACATATTTTGGATATTGGTATGAGTTATTTACGTAATTCGCAAGGCAATCAAATTGTTTACACAGCACACCACGTGCGTTTTTAAGGGGAATTCCCTTTGAAGAAGATTAACAAGAATCATGCAGTTACTTCCCTTTCATGACCTATTTGTTCGCACGTGCAATTCGTTTAAATGGCAAGGGAATAAAGCCTTTTTCTTTGTAGTTTTACATTTGGATTTACCATTTGAATTCAACTTACCTCGTTCTTACCTGAACACATGCACCGGAGCATTCCTTCTTTTACCGGCGTGAGTAATAACAAACACAGTTGACATATATCTTTTAATAAATACGATACACGAGTAATAACAAACACAGTTGACATATATCTTTTAATAAATACGACACATTGAATGTATCAATGAAGTATACAAACAAATATAATTTATAAATATACTGTAATCAGTCATCAAACCTCCCTGTTCAGTCCACAAGACTTCCAGTCCTTTAGCCAAATTTACGGAATTGTTTTAACATTTTTCAACCCAAATCGGGGGTGCGACTTATACAAGGTTATAGGCGCAGGGGGGATATTTTGTATGAAAAGTAGGGTGCGACTTATACATGGGGGCGACTTATACACGGACATATACGGTAATGCACAAATGCACTAAGTAGAAGGTCATTGCTTTGTGGCAATGGGTTTTTTTTATGGAAATTCATAAATATACCCTGCAGAGAGTGCAAACGGGATAAGTTGATGCATAAATGCAGTAAGTTCAAAGGCTGGTGATAACGACAATAACTTTTTATGGAAATTAAAAAATAGCTCACATCTAGAGGTCACCCCAAACACACATACCAAGTTTCAAAGTGATCCGATCATAGATATGCCCTGAAGGGTGGGGGGGGGGGGGGGGGGGGGGGGGGGTGGGGGGTGGGGGGGGTGACATCAGAGTGAAGGGAGTTGAAATATTGCCTTCAGCAATTGTTCACCAGATAATATCTAATGGAATTTATCCAGTGAACAAAAGTTGAAGGCAATATTTTAACTCCCTTCACTCTGTGGTCAGGTTCAGTAGCGGTAGTTCGGTCATAATTATCAACGCAAAATCGGAAATACTTTCCAAACTCCTCTGCCACGTCATTCACAGTTGCTTGAAGTACACGTTGGAATTTATCAGGTTTACTACTTTTGCCCATGAAACATTCCACATGTAACAAACTGTACCCACAAGACCAGGTTTCAACTCCCCATGCCCCACCTGTCCCATGCACAAATCCTGAAACAGTTCGTTGAGTGTGCCATTTGGATTAAAGTCGTCCACAATGCACCAACCTAACACAACAGTCAGGGCCAACTTCATTTGAACAGAAATGAGACAGGGCATTTTCTTTCTTTTCTTTATTCAAACTGATATGATTATTATTAAAAGAAACGAAAGTGCGAAAATAATAATGTTGAAACATCAAATCAAATGGCTGTCAACCTTGACCTTCTCATTTGTGTTTCCAAACAACTCAATACTGAAATTGTTGAGTAAAAAACACAGCCTGGAAACGAAAGTTTGTCGAAACCGGTCAATCGCCCCAAACAAGTTCGCCCCTGAGAATATATTATTACAAAAACAATCGACTGAAACTACCTCCAAAATCAATACGCACCATCTCAAAAGTCAAATTGCACCATTTTATGGGATGGTGTGAAGCGACTTAGGGCCGTTTGGGGTTGGTGAGAATTGACCATTCCCCTTTGTGACTGTTTGTTGTCAGTCTGAAACAGTAAAAGACACTGTCATTCTGGCTGTCGTAAGGACTTACCTCTTGCAGAATAAAACATTTTCTGTTGTGAATATTGCTAAAATCCACCTACTTTATTAACGTATGATGAAGAATAAGCTTGAAATGTGTTCATTTTGATTTTGCTAACGTTTGATTTACCGAAATGAGCACAATATCTATTTTTTCTAAAAAGATTTGGGGGGGGGGTGATAAAAAGGTTGCATGCGCACAAAAAATGAGCATGGGCGTGGGCCTGAGAAACAGAGGTTCTTTTTTTATGGCCTAACTGCACTAAGTTTTTACTAAGTTCAACGAAGGTCATTGTCAGTGGCAACATTTTTTGACAGAAATCGAAGAAAATCAATAGCTCCCATCTAGAGGTAACCCCAAACAAATATACAAAGTTTCAAACCGATCTGATCATAAATGTGCCCTGTAGGGCATGCCAAAGGAATATATTGATGCCTGACTAAACTAAGTTCTAAGAACGTTGGCTGTGGTAACATTTTTGGACGGAAATGGAAGAAAATCAATAGCACCTATCTAGAGGTCACCCCAAACAAGCATGCCAGGTTTCAAAGCAATCCAATCATAAATGTGCCCTGTACGGTGTGCCAATGGGAAATATTGAGGTCTTCTGACTAAATTAAGTTCCAAGAACGTTTGCCGTGGCAACATTTTTTGACGGAAATGGAAAAAAGATCGATAGCTCCCATCTAGAGGTCACCCCAAACAAGCATACCAGGTTTGAAAGCAATCCAATCATAAATGTGCCAAAGGAAAATATTGTAGTCTGGCTAAACTAAGTTCTAAGAACGTTGACCGCGGCAACAATTTTTCACGGAAATTGAAGAATATCGATAGCTCCCATCTAGAGGTCACACTAAACAAGCATGCCAGGTTTCAAAGCAATCCGATCATAAATGTTCCCTGTAGGGTGTGCCAAAGGGAAATATTGAGGTCTTCTGACTAAACTAAGTTCTAAGAACGTTGGCCACGGCAACATATTTAGACGGAAATGGAAAAAAATTGATAACTCCCATCTAGAGGTCACCATAAACAAGCATAGCAAGTTTCAAAGTGATCTGATCAAAAATGTGACCTGTGAGGTGTGCCAAAGGAAATTGTGGACGTATGTACGCACGCCGACGGACGAGAAGTGATGGCAATAGCTCAGCTTGACTCTAGTCAAGTTGAGCTAAAAAATGATATTTAAAATAATAAATTTTGATATCGTCTGCATTGGGTAAAGGGTTAAAAGTTGAAACAATCACATTAGAGTCCATTAGAAGCAACAGAAGAATTTCAACAATACATTACCCGTTTCTGCAGTTTTCACAGCAGTATCAATCAATCCTTCTCGACCTCCCATGGCGTGAAAGTAAAATTCTGATGGTGTCAAGCCGGCAAGGTATGAGTTCTCCACAAAGCCTCTTGATTCTGGACCATAATCATCTTTTATGAAATGTGGCAAGGTTCTGTACCGAAAGCCAAATGGAATTCGTTTTCCTTCAACGTTCTGCTGACCCACACAGGCAATAACCTGAAAGTGACAAAAATAAATAGTGCTGATCTTTTAACTGGTTCTGTGCTAGAAGCCATTATCATTGCATTATTGAAATGTGCTCAAAGCCATCACAGTGGCTTTACACTGCAAGCATCGGCTTATTTGCTATTTATTTATTTAATGGTGTTTAAGATCACATATTTTTGCACAATGGCTAATCATGACCACAACATGAGCATCAACTCAAGACCATGTTGCATCAATAAGCCATGTTGCACATTTTAGAGAGGGTTTGCACCTCCCAAGCATTGGTGACTGGGTCCTATTTTATCAGTAAAACAGAGCTGGTTTACCGCAGTGAACAGGCACTGCCTCACTTCCCAGGGTTCCTGCAGGGAATTGCTTATTTGCTAGGCAGTGGCAAAAAAAAATGTTTGTATTAAATTTCTAACAATTTATTGGAGAGTGCTAGAGGGCACTCTCCAATATTTTGTTGCAAAAAAAAAAAAATTATTTTTGAACATAATCTTGTTAAATAAGTCTCCCCTTGTTCTTGGCATATCTTTGAATTAATCTGCTGTTGAACCATGAGAAATCACTTTTGTAGAACAAGGCAAGCACTTGTTGCACCTGATTAGGATTTTTATTTTGATGGGCGAATAAGGTCAGTTTTTTTTTAGGCCAACCAATCGGTCCTGTGAAGGTTTTTTTGAAGGCTGACTGTCGACAGGAAAAAACACAATGTTATCTATGAAGCAGCGAGTTTGTTTTGATCAGTTCATAGAAGGATTACACAAATTGATTAATAACACTGGATTCCAATTATTGTAAATTCAATTCAAAGACGTGGTTTCTCTGAATTTGTGCCAGCAGCCCAGTATGATTCGCAAATAAATACAGAACAGCAAATAAAGAGACCTTTGTTGGATTTTTATTTACATACAGAACATTTGTTCTCTTATAAATCACACCAGTGAAAACTGTCAATGGTTAGGCTCCACAAACTAGATCTGCTTCTCAGATCAATTTTTGTAAAATTGCATGCAAGTGGGCAGTTTTTATTTTATTTTTTTCAATTATTTCTTTGCCACCAAAAGTTCATGTTCTTGGTTTGTTTTATGGTTTAGGCCTCCTCATCTACAGAATAGCACGGGAGGTGATGTATTTCATCCCTTGAGTGCAAAAAGGCTTTTCAGTGCTAAAGCATTGCAAAGACTTGTTGCATTCAAGGGACAAATTCATCAATTTTATTAACTTGGGTAAAATATCTGACATAAACCATTTACTTTGCATTTTTTCAAGTTTGCATTGGTTGTAAAAACAAGAGGCCCCAGGGGGCCTTAGGGCGCTCACCTGACATGGTAGTTTAAATATCAAACCAGGGACTTGAATAAGCTGCATACGCCCCTCCTAAGAAAAGCATATACCAACTAGATGAAGCGATTGTGCCCACACAATACACAGGATTTTCCTTCTATTTTCAGTTCCTGCACTTTTACGTCCCAAAATTGAGATAAACGCATAAAAAACAGATTTTTTTTTTTTGTTCGGCAATTTTCGAACTCCCAAATAAAATATTTTCAGACTAAAATTTGTTTTCTTCTTCTTAAATTGACCAAAAAGCATAAAAACCAAAAAACTAATTTCCAGATTTTGGTCCAAAATTTCTTCAAGTCTGGACTGGTACCCCAAATTTTCAGCCTAAATATGAACCCAGGGACTTGGCTTTAACAAACTTGAACCTCACCCCCTAAGAATACTGCACACCAAATATCAAAACATTCCGACTGCTGGATCTGAAGAAGATTTTTTAAGAAAATTCCTCATTTTGAACTAAGTTACCATTCAAGCTCTCACAAGTGAGCCCAAATGTGGACCTAGGGACATGGCTTTAACAACTTTGAATCTTACCCCCCTAAGGATGCTGCATACCAAATATCAAAAGCATTCGGACTGCTGGATCTGAAGAAGATTTTTAAAGAAAATTCCTCATTTTAAACGAAGTTATCAATCGGCCTTCCTCAGTGAGCCCAAATATGAACCCAGGGACTTGGCTTGAACAAACTTGAATCTCACCCCTCTAAGGATGCTGCATACTAAATATCAAAACATTCCAACTGCTAAATCGGAAGATTTTTAAAGGAAAATTCCTCATATTGAACTAAGTTATAATTTGGGTTCCTACAGGGAGTCTAAATATGAACCCAGGGACTTGGCTTTAACAAACTTGAATCACACCCCCCCTAAGGATGCTGCACACCAAATATCAAAAGATTCCGACTGCTGGATCTGAAGATTTTTTAAGAAGATTCCTCATTTTGAACTTAGTAACAATTTGAGCTCCCACAGTGAGACCAAATATGGACCTAACTTGAACAAACTTGAATCTCACCCCCCTAAGGATGCTGCACCAAAATACCAAATATCAAAACATTCCGACTGCTAGATCTGAAGAAGATTTTTATAGAAAATTCCTCATTTTGAACTAAGTTATAATTCAGGCTACCACAGTGAGCCCAAATATGAACCCAGGGACTTGGCTTGAAAAACTTGAATCTCACCCTCCTAAGCATGCTGCATACCCAATATCAAAAGATTCCGCCAGCAAGATCTTGAGAAGATTTTTAAAGAAAGTTGCCTGAAATGCACCAAGTTCAAATTTGAACCCAGGGGGGCCGATTTGAACAAACTTGATTCAGATCCACCCCACAATGCTGCATACCATATATCAAACGATTCTGCATGCTGGATCTGGAGAAGAAGATTTTTAAAGAAATTTGCCTGAAATGCACTAAGTTCGAATCTGGGCTTCTATAGTGAGCCCAAATATGAATCCAGGGGGCCGATTTGAACAAAATTGAATCAGATCCACCCCATAATGCTGTATACCAAATATCAAATGATTCTGCCCACTTGTGCTGGAGAAGAAGATTTTTTAGTTATTTCATCAATATGCATAGGGTGCCATAGGAGTTATGCCCCCTATGGAGCCCCAAGTGGGCATGTCCATTTCATTTAAACAAACTTGAACTGACATGTGGTAATGAACATCCATACCCAGTTTCGAGCAAATCGACCTTGCAGTTTCAGAGAAGTCGTTTGAAAAATGTTCACGACGCCGGACGACATGTGACAAGTGATAAGTTTAGCTCCCTTCGGTGAGCTAAAAAGCATGTAATAGCAAAAAGGACCAGGCGGGAGGTTTACACTGTAGAGCAAGGTGGTAACCCAAAGGAAAAAGGGTGTTGTGATCTCCATTTTTACTTTGCCTGTCATGCTTTTTTACATCAAAATGGGATTTTTACCTGAAAAAATACCAATCTAATATATAAATGCAAATGTCTGTATCTATCTATCTATCTTTGTTCCGGGTGAACTCCTCCGTTTCTCGACCGATCGATCTCAAATTTTGTACACGGGGGTAATTCGTCCCTGCGAGTAAAATGGGATGGGTGCCGTGCCCGTGTGGGGTGACCTTGACCTTGAAATTGATGACCTTGACCTTTCATTTCAAAAACGGCTGGGCTGATCGGGATAAATTTTCATATGTGCGGGTATATTGACCCATCGATCATTTTGTCTTTATCGGGGTGCCGTGTGGGGTGACCTTGACCTTGAAATTGGTGACCTTGACTTTTTATTTTGAAAACGGCTGGGCCGATCAGGCTAAAATTTCATGTGCGGGTATACTGACCCATCGATCATTTTGACTTTATCAGGGTGCCCGTGCGGGGTGACCTTAACCTTGAAATTGGTGACCTTGACCTATTTCGAAAATGGCTGAACTGATCATATCTGAGGGTATATTGATATAACCATCTTCTCCCGTGCAATTCCGGGTAACACCCGCTAGTAAATAAATATAAATACCAACTACTAGGACGCGATCTCGACAAAGCTTAGTCATAACATTTAATCTGTTTGCACATTTTACAAATGACATAACCCACATAACCTAAATGATCATTTGCAGCTTATTTTCAGGCCTGCATCCCAATACATTTTGAAATGTTAGGATACTGTAAAGCATACAATTAGGATCATCTAGAGAAAAATAAAATAATTACGTGTAAGACAAACCTGAGAGATATTAATTTTAGATCCTTTTGATCCTGCTACCACCATAGCTTTGAAGTTGTTAAATTCAGACAAAGACTTCTGAGCTTTTCCACCAGTTTTATCTCTGGCATCGTTCAATATGCGATTAACCTGCCAACAGAAGCGTAATTGTATTACTGAAAAGTAATTTATACCATACTGATTAATAATTTTCAAATGCTTAAGTTAACCAAACAGCTACTATGCCACCTTGGAAAACGTTATTTCAGCGTGAAAGATACGCCAGAACACAAGCTGTAACTTTTTTTCAACAACAAGCATATCTTCTCTCCAATACAGTAAGCAGTTCTATACTAAATACAAATCTGTACAGAATGTAGCAATACTCCATGTAAATGAAAACCAAAGAAGATAGATTTTTGAGGCTGCAGTCGATCTCAAAAGGAATCAAATTGTTCAATTTGCATGTATGTTGAATTTATTGTTTTTGTTAATTCAAATTACGAAGATTATTAGATTAACCCTTTGGACAGTGATGTCAAAATATCAAAATTTTAAGCCACAGATTTTTCCTATAATTCAACTTGAAACTTGACAAATTAAATCTTGTTAGGTAGAGCTCAAGGAGCTCTGCCAAACAAGACTGAATTGGTTAAGTTCCAAGTTGTACTATGGGAAACATTTGCTGCTTGACATTTAAATATTTGGATATCATTTATTTATTTATTATGGCTTAACGACCTTTTTAACAGCCAGGGTCATATGTTGGCGAGTTTTACGGGTGGAGGACGCCTGAGTACCTGGAGAGAACCACTGGGCAACGACGAGCAGCTGTCAGCTCTCCAACATCCTAACTCTGCACCATGGCACAGGCAGGGTTAGATTGGTTGAAGACATGCGCACTATCGACTTACACCTTAGTACACAGCGTCATCGTGCCACCATGTAGGCAATCAGGGTTAAGTGCATTGCCCAAGAACACAACGCGGAGCACGAATCAGTCGCTGAAATGGTCACCTATCCAACTACTAATCGCGATCGACGCTGCTTAACTTCGGTGATCTGACAAAAATCGGTTACTGTGATGCCACCACGCCCCATTTGGACATCAGAATGCCTAGGGTCAATAAAGCCGTAAAAATACTGCCACACACAAATCAACTTTTTTTATGATCAACTGAAAAGTAAAGTCAATTTGCAATGACAATGGTTTAATCCTGTGAATCACTATGACAAAAGCTGTGTGTTTTGGTTTGCGCCGATTAAAATTGCTCCTTGTCTGAACAAGTTGGGACACATTTTGAAAGGAGAGATTGCAAGATACGTTGGTTATTACCATCCTGGGGTGAGGGGTGGGGGTGTATTATTGTAAATACCAAATCTCCATCTCTGGGATTATCATATGACTTCTCCGTTTTCTCTGCTTATTACTGTTTCATATTTTCATTAAATATTAATTAGTGCTTCATAACACCTTCAGTTGATTTGATTGGTCAATTTCAAAAGAATGCTTTCTGATTAGTTATCACTGAAAAGATCCAAGCCAAATTAATGCGCTTATGATGTATGACTGCGTGCAGCTGTGACGTGTCAGAGTCAAATGCAAGATGTTCAAGGTGAAGGTCTCTTCTTTGACCCTTCTTTTCTGTCTAAAAGAGGTGTTTTTTTTTTTTAACTGTGGTGACGTGATAAAACAGAATATGAAATTTTTATTTTGCTCACACAATATTAATGAAACTCGTCTACGAATTTCCTGTTCTGCCTCATGAAAGGCTTGGCAAATGGAAAAATTCTTAAGACTTGTTTCATAAATACAGTGACCAAAACAACATTCATTCCATATCCTTTATACACACCTCCGAACCCTCCCCCCCCCCCCCCCCCCCCCCCCACAGTGGTAGTATATCTACAAGATGCTAAAAGGCTTCATTCTTGTTATTATCTTCAAAATCTAACAACCAGTAATTCATAAAATTAACAATCTCTCATAGACTATGCTATTCAATGGTGAAGTCTTACTTTATTCCAACTTGGGTCCAACTTGATCATTTCTATTTTGAATTCCAAGTCTTTTCCATAATACCACAATTTGTGTTTTAAACATTACCCGATACAATATATTGAGAAATGTACTAGATACATCACATATGATATATGATCTATGTGTAAGAAAGTGATGTAAGAATATATCTGATTCTGTGATTAGTCATTACACTTCTGCCTGATGTTATGACGTGACTGAAATGCTTCTCCAGAAAGTAAACACACTGCCAAAAGTGATATTTTCAAGTCAAGTTTAATTGTGGTATAAGTACAGCGGAACCCTGTTAATTTAATAGCCACTTAGCCAAGGAGCTCTATCAAACAAGATATAACAGTTTAAATGTCTGTATTGGATGTACTGAGGACAAATAGGTCTATAAACAAAGGAAAGGTGGGGAGAGTCAGGATAATTTCAATTAACAGGAGTTTATTCTATAACCAAAATTCAATTAACCCTTTACCCAACGTAACGGCCAAAACCGGCCAGCGCTATTCTCAAAAATCGCCAATTTATTTTCATTATTTTTTCATTTTTTGTCTCAAAAACATAGGTTATGACCCCTCGTTGGAACGAGCACGTCGAGCTCGTTCCAATGAGGGGTCATAACCTATGTTTTTGATACAAAAAATGAAAAAAATTAGTTATTCAAGAATTTTTTTTGCAAGTGTCGTCTGCTTTTCAGGTTAGGTAAAGGGTTAACAGGTCAAATTTGCACTTGAGATATGGTAAGGCCAAAAAAAAAAAAAAAATCAATTGATTCTCAGGCAATTTTCTTTTCAAATCAATGATGGAGGGAGGATTTTATTTTTATTTTTTATTTTTATTTCTTCCAGATGGTGAGCAAGGATTGAGAGGCAAATGTCATTTTCTGATGTCTGTTTTTACCGAAAAAGCATGGGAAGCGCATATAGTAAAATGATATACAAATAAAACTCATTTTATTGAAAACTAAACCTGTTTTTCTTTATTCTTTGCTTTTAGTATATAGAAACAGAACTCTGACTTCACTTTTAAACTTTTACAAAGCAGAACTATTTTATGAATATTCAAAGTAAGGGTAACTCCCATGAAATGACAGAGTTTGGTTGCAAAGAACACAGTCTCATTCACAAGCATGTTCTAGTGACAGGATCATGCAAACTGGATGAGAGATAGGTTACATCTGTGTATACATTGTCAGATAACAACACAAATTCTCAGCCCTTCTGGTGGGTGGGTGTTTCTTAATTAACTGGTAGAAGGCCAAGTTATTTTGGGGTTATCAACATTTGTCCACGTCTTTACCTTGTGACAATTTATAGGAGAATACCTATAGGCACTCTCCAATAAATTGTAACTAGGCAAAGCCATACAGACTAACTAATTTCACTTCAAAGATAATACAAAGCATATCCAAAGAATATGGAGCCCACCGACGAACAGTTTTTTAACCAACTCCCCCAAGGTACTGTCATCTTCCATAGATATTATTGACCACCCTCGTATTATTTTGGTATCATTGTGAGTTATTTTGATAGAAATTAGCATTTTTACAACTGAAACTTTCGAATGAAAACAACTGAGAATGGAGGCAAGGATCCGGTGTCAATTTAGTATGAAACTTACACAACACTTGTAACGTCACTGCGGTGAAGCCCTATCATTCATATCACTATCCGAGGGTCCATGGGTGAAAATAATAAATGGATAGGCCCAACAAATAAGCTGGAAGCGTCTACCCGTAAAGACTTTGTTTCTGTTTACTTTGAATGAAGACCTCATTCGAATTGGGAAACACACATGTGTTTTGAGTAATCTTCCTTGATGCACAACTGCACTGAAAAATCTGATTTCAGATTCCATTCAGTGTTTTACCCACTCTTTCCCTGGTTATGTTCCCTAAACGTCAGCAGAATTTGGACTTTTGTATTTCTTTACTAAGTGGGAATCCCCCCCCCCCCCCCCCACCCAATGTAACCTGCGAAGTTGTTGTATTCATATTGGTTTTTCCTCTCACGTTCTGGAAAAACCAACATAAACACAACAACTGCGCAGGTTATGGCGCAAATGGTGCTCTGATTCTTAAACTATAAAGTTTCGTTATTCATCAGATAGTTGCATCTGAGAACTTAATTCTACGAACTGCACCTCAGAAGAAATCAGCGACAGTACTTGTCTTTTTCAAATTTCTCGGATGCCATAGAATTGAGAAAGGATGCTGCTTTTGTTTACATTGGCATGGCAGGGGTTCGAACCCACGCCAAGAGAGTTTCCTTCGGCACCAACCGCCTAGCGAAACTATACTGAACCACGCACACCACTCGGCCACCGACAGACCCCATAAGGGAATGCTAGTTAACCAAGTATATACGAGGCCAGTACAGAACACACGGAATACTCAATTATTTAATTATTCATCAGATAGCTGCATCTAAGCACTTATTTCTACGAACTGCACCTCAGAAGAAATCAGCGACAGTACTTGTCTTTTTCAAATTTCTTGGATGCCATAGAATTAAGAAAGGACGCTGCTTTTGTTTACATTGGCATGGCGGGGGTTCGAACCCACGCCAAGAGTTTCCTTCGGTACCAACCGCCTAGCGAAACTATACTGAACCACGCACACCACTCGGCCACCGACAGACCCCCATAAGGGAATGCTAGTTAACCAAGTATATACGAGGCCAGTACAGAACACACGGAATACTCAATTATTTAATTATTCATCAGATAGTTGCATCTAAGCACTTATTTCTATGAACTGCACCTCAGAAGAAATCAGCGACAGTACTGGTCTTTTTCAAATTTCTCGGATGCCATAGAATTAAGAAAGGACGCTGCTTTTGTTTACATTGGCATGGCGGGGGTTCGAACCCACGCCGAGAGAGTTTCCTTCGGCACCAACCGCCTAGCGAAACTATACTGAACCACGCACACCACTCGGCCACCGACAGACCCCATAAGGGAATGCTAGTTAACCAAGTATACACGAGGCCAGTACAGAACACACGGAATACTCAATTATTTAATTATTCATCAGATAGTTGCATCTAAGCACTTAATTCTACGAACTGCACCTCAGAAGAAATCAGCGACAGTACTTGTCTTTTTCAAATTTCTCGGATGCCATAGAATTAAGAAAGGATGCTGCTTTTGTTTACATTGGCATGGCAGGGGTTCGAACCCACGCCGAGAGAGTTTCCTTCGGCATCAACCGCCTAGCGAAACTATACTGAACCACGCACACCACTCGGCCACCGACAGACCCCATAACCTTTTTTGTTAGGGGCAAAAAATCAGGACAATGTATAAAGTTTCAGTCACAAACGAGTGTTGGATTTTCTTGACAGGGATGAAGACATTGGGGTGATAAACAAACAACGAAAAAAAACAAATGCGAGTATTTTTTAAATCTTTAATAATAATTTTCCTTTCTTTTATCTTATTCATCACGTGATAACTCGTGAAAACTTACCTATTTCCGTTGCATCCCAAATTGGCAAAACGTAACTTGCAACTAATTCTTGTTGATTAGTGCATCAGTCAGTTGATATCTGTACCGCGTCAAGTTTGCATTTGAATTCCCCTGCTCGAAAATATGGCGATAACCTTTCCCCTCTCATACACAACACATGCCTGTGCCTATTTACCTGTTTATTTGTTGGTTTTGGGCCTTAAAACCAATGTGCCCTTTTCAATTTCCCTGTTTCCCATTTTCGTGCAATGGCGGTTCAAATAAAAAGGCCCAACGCAGGTCATTTATTTCAATGCGGCGGTGCCTGAGAATCAATTCCCTTTTTTTGGGGGGGGGGGGGGGGGGGGGCCTAAATGGTTTTGTGTTGGGGAATTATATTCAGTTAACAGGGTTATTCAGTTAAGAGATATCTAATTAAGTGGGATTCACTGTAATACAGAACACAACTCAAGTAGAGAATGGGAGATAAGAATAAGGAATGGGTGACAGGAATCATCAAAAGCAAAGCAAAGCGTGGGTCACTGACCCCAACCCATACGCATGTTCGAAGTAGCCTTAAAGGTATCATGGGACGGAAACATTTTAAGTAAAATGACTATAACTCTCAGTGCTGGAAATGAACAAAATTGACAGGAACAGTTTTAAACTCTCGCGAAATCTGAGACGGGAGTAGTTTGCATCAGTAAAATATGAATTTTCGAGGGAATACTGTCACCAAACACCAGGGACCTTAACCCTTTGAACCTGAGCTGCTGCTTTTCCAAACAGGAGCATGAGATGTCATAACGTCAATAAATAGGATGGCTGTTCAGTAAATGTGTGGGGTAGACCAATCAGTATTTTCAACGTTGAAAATATTGATTTGTCTACCCCAAATAATGAATATGGACTCTTCTAATTGCTGTCATTGAGCTGCATGGCAGATACCACTTGTGTCCAAAGGGTTAAATGTGTAAGGAATTGCTGAATTTTGACAGTACCTTGCCACTGGCCACAGTGTGCTGCTTTCTCAAAACAACACACATTTATATGCCCTCACAGTATATTAGTGCTCCACAATAGTTTTCAACAAGAGCATTTTTAGCTCCCGAAAAATAAAAATCACAGGTGCTGATGGGGGAAATTGCACTCACCCCCGTTTCATTTCCAGGACCGAACTCTTGGAAAATTTACTGGATGGAACCCGTTGCTTGTGCATATCCATTCCCCCCAGGGAATATCATCATACCAAAGGAGATCTAAATTCCAGATGGAAGCCTTCACTAGATACCCCAAATCCTCTTTTGGAGGTCAGGGGCATAACACGAAAAAAAGGAAAAACTCAGGTTGATTCCAGTTCCACCTACTCGACCCTTGTTGTGTTCAGTCTTAGAATTTCATAACTGGTAAGGAACACTTTGCTAATTTGATATAAAAAAAAAAAAATCCAAAATCATAAGCAATGATAATAGGCTATAATCAAAAGAATCTCACCTGATTTTCAAATGTCTGTCTGAGTGTATTACCAGGGGTAGGTTCCAATTCATCATTGTGAGCTTTCTCAATAACTTCTATCACGTCAAGCTTCATAAAATGAAAAAACCCAAAAATATAATCATGAAAATGAAATTACATCTCAGTAGGTTGGAAAAACATCACAGTTTAATCAGTTTATAATAGCAATGTGAATAAATCAAAAGACAAACAAAATGAGGAATTCTCAACTTTGCTAAAATTGTGCCAGAAATATAGCTACACAAAGCTCATACCATCCATCCATGTTGTTGGCAAATAATAATGGATTATTTTACATTGCCACTTGCATTTATATCACTAACAAGAGGCGTGCATCGCAGATGCAGGTTTCGAGTTGTGGTGGCAATCGCATTGTTGCATGTCCATAACCCAGTTATCAATCACATATCAGTTGTCAAATCTGGAATCTCTGTTAAAGTAAAATGAAAAATTGGGCCGGGTCAGTTTTCGAACCAGTCTTGAGATATTATTGCAAAAGACCTGTATTGCGAATATTAACCAATTTAGAGAACGTTTGTTCAATTTATTGCTCTAAGGAGCTCAAAATGCTTAAAAATTGACAAATTAAGGCCCATAACTCTAATGTAAAATTGGGCAGAGCCGGTTTTTGAACTCGCTTGAGATATTATTGCAAAAGACAAGTAAGGTACATGTAAGTCAAACTGGATAACATTTGTTAAGTTTTTGTGCTATCAAGCTCAAAATGCATAAAAATTGACTAAAGATCATAACTCCGTAACAAAAAATCAGGCCAAGCCAGTTTTAGAACTTCACTTGAGATATTACTGGAAAAGACCTGTATGGCAAATATTAGACAAATCGGAGAATGTGTGTTCAAATTATTGCACTAACAGTGCAAGGATGCCTGGAAGCACACCAATCATTTCCATACCATAGGTCTCAGTTGTTAACACAGCTTGACCAATAAAAATATTCAATAACTCTTCATGTTATTTAACCTTTAGTCTCCAGACAGCTACAAACAGACCCCTTTATACTGCACTGAAAAAGATGCCCCAAGTTTATTCTCCTTGAGAACCCGACTGGTTGGATGCATTTATTTTGAGAGTATTTTTACCCCCCCAAGATTATACCTACTTTTTGTATCTCTATAATTTTTATGTTTTGATATTCGTAACATTTCTGATATTCTTACTGTAATATCTTCACCCAAACTCCTGGTCAAATAGCTGGGTCAACAAGCAAATCTGACCAGTTGCAGGGGAAAGTTTTCATTTTCCGAATTTCAATTTTTGAACACTATATTCCTGACTTTGAAAGGGCCTGGAATTACTGAAATTATATTCTATCACTTTCCAAATGTTTCAATCAACAGTGGACATAGTGATAAGAATAACGTGAATATAAGTACATGTATAAAACGCACCTTAGCTTTCTTAATGGTATCCTGGATGTCAATGTATGTCTGTGGATCGGCAATAGTGTCACCAATACCAATACTATGACCTTCTAGTAACAGCCAGTTATTCACTACAGTTTGAATGTGTCCATAAAATAGACCAGCTATTTCAAAGCCCATCTCCAAGAATGCAATGTGCACAAGAGATCCAGAGGATGTTCCGAGTGTTTTTTTACACAGAATGCCACTCAACAAAACTCCATCTTCAATCAAAACCTGAAACAATAAAGAAAATTAGTAAGGTCCTTCTTTATGTGCCAACATTTCATTCTTTTATTCACTTCCCCAAAAATTGATGGAAAAAAATGAGTCAGCTTTTTCCGTAGATCAAATAAAAGATTGTAAAGATTAATGTAAATCCAAAAAACAACTAGAACAAATAGAAAACAGCAAATAGAAGAGCAGTTTAATGGCCAAAGATAAGCTGACACAAAAAGAGTGAATGCGGAGTTGGTAAATGCTGTGCCCAAATAATTTAACTGTGCACCATTTATGCAGTGTTTAAAAACTTTTTTTCAAAGTTGAAAAGTGTTTCAGCCATATATGGTTTTGTCAAGTTTCCATGATGCATGCAATATATATTTTAGAGCCTACCATTTCAATTAAACAATGCAACTTCAACTGTGAATTTGAGGTTAAAGCTTTCAAAAATACATGTAGAAACAAGAGCGTTTCCAAAAAAACTCCAGAAAACTAAAGTGTGACTGACAGACTGACAGAAGGACGCACTGACAGACTGACGGATGGACAGAGTGCAAACCTATAGTGCCCTCCAGCGATGCTGGTAGGGGACTAAAAAATATATCGGACAGTATAAATGCAGAGCAAGTGGTAAGTACCAGTTCAGCAAAAGACACCGCATTACGAATTACCTAAAGGGTGATTCAAGGTCTAACGTCCTTTCTCTGCCTTCATTGAGAAATTTGCATTCAACCCAGTATGTTGTGTTTTCTGAAGCTAGCAAAACTGATGAAGGCCGCCGAAAGCTTTTAAAAGAGCAATTTCTTCATTTATTACTTTGGTCCCTTTATCTGGACCTTATGGAACAGATCATTTTATAGATACAGTGTTTTACCGATGGTGTTGAAGGTCATGAAAATTAATGAATATCGTGTTGAGTTTCGTGTATTGATACTGAAAGCTCTGAATCTTGGCCTGCAGTCTTGAAAATGTTATTGATGCAAGCATAGTGTACAACTGTTTTTTTTTAATTTCATTCAAACATATACATAGAAATTACTGACAGTGAACAGCAGATGCATGGATATTGCATTCAAGTGAAGTGTGTGGTCATTTTGGTAATTCGATGTTTGTTTTATATTTGTCCAAAGCCAGGTGGCGCTTTCAATCTCACACTGAATGAATGGGGTGATTTTTATCATTTCATTCATTTGTCATTCGAAAAAAAGTTTTTTTAATACGTAAATATGATTACATTATGGGACCAAAAAGGTTATTAATTAGGCCTACCGGGCTGTTTTTTTTTCTGTGATTTCACCCTTTTTATTTAACACGTCACACGAAGTGACAGCATTCAAGATTGTGCAGTTGAATAACCATGTGTGTCCTGACTGACGGTTATCTCATGTTCAAGTCGGTTGGTGTTTTTAAATAACCGAAACCGAGTTGTATTTTCGGTTAACCTCCCAGCACTACTGATAACACCAGAATCTGACATCAGTTCCTGGAAAGCTCTCACAGAGCTTTCCAGAAAATGATGTCACATTCTGGTGTTATCAACATAGAAGCAGTAACATACTTAGTTTGTGGTTATGGTGCATCTTATTTTCACTCATACTATTCATATTGAGCAAGTCACCTGCTTACTTCACGTGCCTCATGATATAGGCATGATCTAATTGAATGAAAGATTCTGCACATTGATTGTGATTATATACACACGTATCTCTAACTACTTTCACAGGTTAAAGTTACTTGAATGTTTTCACTTCACTGCATACTGCATATGCATGGTAATTGAGACTGACTTGCCCCCGATAAATTTTACACAACTGAACAGGCTTCGTGACAATTGTCGTAGATACACAAGTTTTCCACAGCAATTTTTTTGCAGAGGAAACAAGGATGAATTACCAGAACTGCTATTGTTCAAATTATCAAATACAACTTCCACAATAATTGAAGCATAGTTGGACAGAGGGACTGATGGAACTCTTTACTACTTCCTTTCCTGTGGGGGATAATGAAACTGGAAGTTTCAAAATAAAAATTTTCAAGAAATAGACATACTTTTGTGTCTCCAGGAGAGATCCATTTGTAAGGCCCACGATCTTCATCATCAGGGTGTGTGCTGTGAGTACGTATACAATTGACACGTCCTGGGACTACAAGAGAGAACAGCTGTTTTCCAGTCCAGAGTGGTTTGGGTTTCAGTATAGCAGGTTGAGGCATGCGTCCGTCCCAGCAAGGCAAAAACATTAACAGTTTCATCATATCTGCCTGTAAATAGAACAATCTTATTTAAAACTGATGATATGAAAGTCAAGATGCATGGCATACACGGCAAGTTTCACTTACACTATGAGCATTAGGGCTGTCACGATTAATCGATTGTTGATAGGTCATGCCGAAAAAGATTAGTATTTTTCATTGTTGAAGAATCATTGAATTTTACCCCGTTTTAAACGTTTAATAATTTTAAAAAAATTGTTTCTAAAGGTAAAAGGTCAAGAATGTTGACGTTAAATTTGAAGAAGCCATTAGAAGCATGTCTTTCAGGCACATTCAAAACTTTGATGCTGTGAATTTTTGAACCGTCAGTGCAATAATCAAGACCGGTTGGCAATTGTGAAGATCGCAAATGCTGACCGGTCTTGATTATTATACTGATGGTTCAAAAGTTCAGAACATCAAAGCTTTGAATGTACATAAAAGAGGGTCATCTTCGTTGTTTAGTTGAGGTAGGTCAACTGATTTAAACTTCATTTTAATAAATTCGAAGAGAGGGAGGGGGGGGGGGGGGGGGCATCTAGGTACGATTAATCGATTATTTGCGATGATTAATCGATTCCTAAATTAAAAAATCATGACATCACTAATGAGCAGGGACCGACCTAGTAAGTAACCAGTACAAATTTGACTCCCGAAATTCTGATTTGGCTCCAGAAACATAAATATAGGCTTCAAAGATGGCTCTTGAACAAAAGACCTCTAATTCCTCCAATGGTCACTTAGGAAAGAAAGACGTGATTGGGAACTATGGTGAAAATGAAGTGTAAGTGTGGTGATATAAAAATATTTTTCAACCATTTGAGAAAAAACTTTAATTATGCCAAGAAAAGAAAGTATTTCTTTTTAACCATCGACAGTAATTTAGCACTCTACTGGTTAAGAAATAAATATGGCTTCTAGATTTCAAAAGTAGGCTCCAAGTCTGGCTCTTATTTTTAAATGCTCATGATGGTCCCTGACTATGGGTGGGTTATTCATAATGAATCATTGGTTTTAATGTCACATCGAACATCTATGGTTTATCATGACTTCCACACATATGTATAATGTATAGCATTTATACCTGTGACCCATGTCGCCCACTTTCAAGACCTTCTTCCCCAGGCATTGGTTACAGAGTCCGATTTTATGAACTTGTTCACTACAGCAAACAAGCACTGCTCCTCATCATGAGGTTTCCATGGGACAGTGTGGGAGGAGCAGATTCCCTGGAAATACTCAGGCCTGGCATTCTTTAGGAGTGCAGTATTGCTGCACGCCTAGAAAAAATTGAGGAGGGCAATTTTTTGCAACCCGTGATTTTCTGGAATGCCAGACCTATTTGTAACTGCCTTTAAAATCTATTATCATTTTGTCCCCAGAGTTCCAATACATTCTCTGTGCCTACTGGCGCAGAGAACACATTGGAACTCGGAGGACGATTTGTCAATGTTGCACTGATTCACAATAATCCATGCCCCATTCTGTGTTGCATTTCGATACATTTTGAGTGTAGAAGACAGTCCCATAAGAACTGAATGCAACATTTTGTATAATGAGAAGATTTGTGTGCCAATTTTTCCACTATGTAGTTGAATGCAGTACAATTTTTCAGTCACAATATTAATAGCATACAAGTTTTTGCATTGAAAATTTCAGGTGCAATTGCACTCCCAAGCAATCTGAGGAGGGCAACTGTTTTGCACTCCTTGACCTTCTAGATTGCCAGGTCTGAATACTTCTGGACAGTAGAATATACTGCCTATACACGGTATCTTCAGAGACATTACGGACAATGCTAAATTTTTAATGCTGGCATATTGCTAATGTGATATATAATGTAGCAGAGTAATATTGGAAGTTAATTTCCAAGTCTCTGTAAGACTAGGTCCCCACCTAGGCCTTTGTCAGGTCATTTAAGCCAAGGGAAGCCTTGGTGGGGCAGAATCTAAAAGAGACTGATAATACAATGCATTCAATGTTCCAGAATTACGGATGTCATGAAACACCATTATCCTAAATGGTAGAACATGAATGATGTTGGTGTTGTTATGGTTACACATTTGAAATACAGTGGAACCCTGTTAATTGATAGCCACTTTGCCAATGAAAATTATTCAATTAACAGGAACATTCAGGCCTGGCATTTTCAGGTGAGCGACTTATTCGCTCGCCTACTGCTTGCCTTAAGAAAAATAATCATTTCTCTCGGTCAAAATTGAGATAATTTTCGGTATCCACTCAAAAACACTAGATTTTCTTTTTATTATACGCTTTTTATAAAAATCTGAGAATTTCATTCGTTTCAACCTTGATGCATGAAAGGAAATGGTGAACTGAATCAACGATGTGAGGAATGTGATATGATCAATACTTGGAACAGATAGCATCTTGCAATCTGATTCAGCCGGTGGGTTTCTAGTCCCAACACTGCCTGAAAGTCCGTAATATAAGTTACGTACCAAACCAATAACTTATATTACGGACTTTCAGGCCATGTTTGGACTAGCAGGTTTCACGCATAAATTCAAGGGGAGTATGTGTTGAATTATTGCTGGAAATGATCGGTATCCACTCAAAAACACTAGATTTTCTTTTCATTGTACGTTTTTAGAACAAATGGATCATTTCCAGTGAAAATTTGACTCGTATTCACCTTGAAGTGATGTTTTGAAAGCCACTCTTTTGATTGAAATATGTGAACATGAAAATTTCTGTATCTTCACAGTGGGGGATACGATTTATATCTTTTCGCAAATTCTTCGAAAATCATTTAGCGTATAATAAATTTATTTACTGGGGTTCAACAACACTTGACAGCAAGGGTCACCTCATGTCAGCATTTAAACCAATCACAAATTAGACCTTCTTTAAGTCTTGAAAATTTTGGTTATGTTATGGTACAAGTGTAAATCAATTATAAATATATTTACCCTGTCCAGAAATACATCCCTCTTGGTCATCTTTCTAACAGCTGTCAAGGTATCCTGTACAATACCCATAACTGGTCTGTTGGATTGTGGTGTGACAATCATACGAGGTACAGCTGCCAAGTTGTGAATTTCAGCACGAGTTTCAAGTGATTGTGGCATGTGAAGGTTCATTTCATCTCCATCAAAATCAGCATTGTATGGTGTGGTAACACTAAAGTAAAAACAACACTCAATAAACTTGGGGACATTGATGAAATACCCAGTTAGTTGCTAAAGAAAATTCTTTGTAATAGGAAATGTCTGAAAGACCATTTCATTGGAAAGTTAAAAAATTTATAGTAATTTATATATTTTTTATACTTACCAATGACCCAGACTTAGCTGGTGCTAACTCTAACAAAACCAGGGCCAAACACAAATTTTGCCCCCCAATCCCCAAAATTTGCATCCAAAACAAAAAGAAATCATGTCCTAAAGGACCTCCATACTACACCTCTACTGCGCATGCGCAGTGACGCAGTCGTCCCGAAATTGGCGCCAATTATCATTCTTACTGGCAGTGCCTGGTCGGCGCTATGTACTCAGCGGGGAGGCAAGAGTTCCCAACTCCAGGGAGGGCCATCCCCGTCTGGGTCATTGGTAAGTATAAAAAATATATAAATTACTATAAATTTTTTAACATTTTTATACTGTACCAATGACCCAGACTTAGCTGAATAGTAAACAGGCTGGAGGGCCTAGGACATAGAGGAAAATCCAATAAGCTCAACTATATAGTAAAGAGGTAACCCCTTAAGGAGAAAAGGAGTATTAGGCTTTACATGTATCTTTCTTATTTAATATTAAATTAGAAAGATACACTACCCTTAATAATTGAGCACAATAACATTCATGTTCTCTATTAACATCCAGTATAACCCTTATACTAATTATTTTTAAAGCAAGCCAATAAATAAAGTAGTCCAGAGAATTGAGACTCTTTATAGTCATTTAAAAGTGTCCGAGTATTGTATATTAAAGCCCGTTTGACACTTGACATATACAAATGCTTCACACCGAGCTACACTTTAAAAATAAGACATGAATGAATTTAAACATTAATATTACACTTTAAAACCATCCCGGAAGCGACTCAGAAATACTGACTTGGAGGAGGCATTCCCTTGCTTTTCACTATAAAGCAGGTGACCTAAGGGGACACCCGCCCCCCCCCCCCCCCCCCTTCCCCTTGCCCTGGGTCAAATAGCCCAGAGCGAAGAGGGCAGCCGGACGGAGTCACTGCCGGAACAGAAAGCCTGCATAACTATAGTTGCAACTGTTTAGTGGACGACATTCTGAGCAACAGATAACGGACCTAAACAATGCAGGTCTCCAGAAATGGACTCAATATTTCTGAGATAAAAATTCGTAAATGTGGATGACTGAGACCAATAAGCAGCCTTCATTAAATCTGTAATAGCAACACTATTAGCATAAGCCCAGGAAGTAGAAAGAGCTCTTACTTCATGAGCAGAAATCTTAAGCACAAACTGCTGAGAAGATAAATCTTCATAAGCAGTACGGATAGTTAACTGAATCCATCTAGCAATAGAATGGACTGAAATGTCCTTTCTATTAGGCATCAAAGACAGAAAGAAACGTTTCCGTCCCTTTCTGATAAACTGATATCTCTGTTTATAGATACGTAGTGCTCTAACAGGACAGAGTAAAGGCCTACGCCCGTCTGAAGACGGAAGAGCCTTAATAACAATAGGTTCCGGATATTTATTAGGAGCCTGATTCTTAGCTAAAAAACCCACATTAGTAGTGAAGGTGATAGTGTTCCCAACACTACGATAATGAGAATCATCCACCGATAATGCATGAAGCTCACTGACTCTTCTGGCAGAAGAGAAAGCTAAGAGAAAAGCTGTCTTATAAGATAAGAATTTGAAATCTACTGTCCCAAGAGGTTCAAATGGCTTTTCCTTCAATTTAAGGAGAACCCAAGCTAAATTCCACTTAGGAATTAATCTAAGAGTTCTGGGTCTATTTATCGAAAAGTTTCTAACCAACTTCGATAAAGAGACATTAGATCCAATTTGTAAACTATCAGGATGTGCATAGGTATCAGATAACATAGATCTATAACCCTTTATAGTAACAGGCTGCAGTTTGATTTCGTCAAACAAGTATACTAGAAAGTTTGCAATGTCTGGTATAGAGGGATCAAATATATCTACAGAATGATCCCTACACCAACGACGAAAAACCTTCCACTTAGCCGCATAGTTTAGCGAAGAGGAGGTCCTCCTACAGTTAGAAATCGCGTCCACTGCTCGTCCTGTAAAGTGCTTGCCATGCAAGAAGGACCGCACAACGGAAAAACGTGAAGGTTGAGACCTTGCGGGTTGTGATGGAGTTGGCGCGATTTCCCCTGCGAAAGAAGATCCTCTCGTGGAGGAAGCTTCCGCGGTAGGTCCCACAACAGACACCTGAGTAGATTTATCCACGGTCTCTGTGGCGACAGAGATGCTACCAACAGAATCTTGCATTGAGATTGTTTTATCTTTAGCAATACTTGTTGAATTAACGGCGCTGGAGGATACGCATATCCTATCATTCCGTCCCAAGGGATCGACAGAGCGTCTACTGCAAATGCTCTTGGATCCGGACACGGAGACACATACGTCTGCAACTGATTGTTGAGATGTGTCGCAAATAAGTCTATCATTGGCCGTTCCCATTGGTAGCAAATCTGATTGAATACTTGTTTGTTGAGAGTCCACTCCGACGGCAACAAGCGACCCTTTCGTGAAAGGGAGTCTGCTAGCACATTCAGACGACCCGGTATGTGACGGACCGAAAGAAGAACGTGATGTTCTAACGCAAACAGAAGGATTCTTTCCGTTAGATTGAACAACGGAACTGAATGAGTGCCTCCCTGATTCCGTATATACGCCACTACTGTCGTATTGTCGGATAGGATTTGGACATGAGCATTGTGAATAATGTCCATCCAGTGACGTAACGCAAGCCAAATTGACATCATTTCCTTGATGTTTATGTGCTTGCACAGGAATTGCGGATCCCAAAGACCCTGGCATCTCGAATCCGTTGGGATTAATGATGCACCCCAACCTGTTTGACTGGCATCCGTCATAACGGTAAAACTCGGATCCGGCAACTGCAGCGGAACTCCTTGAGTTAACCACTGAATGTTTGCCCAAGTCTGAATCTCTTGTTTCACTTGATCTGACAAGAGAACGTCTACATCGAGCGAATGAATTTTCACACTCCAATTCTGAGTCAGGAAAATTTGAAGAGGACGTGTGCGGCTCCGCACAGACCTATCAGTCTCATAAATTCTCTCGCCGTGACTTTGTCTGCGTGCAGACAATAGCGAGCGTAACAACTGACTAATTTCGCTCTGGTTAACGGCAGACGAACGAGATTGTTGTGCGTCTCGAAGCTCATTCCCAGATGAGTGAATGACTTGGACGGCACCAGATCCGACTTCTCCTCGTTTACTATAAAACCGAGACGTCGGAGCAATAGAAGAAGATTCTGAACATCGTTCTGAAGCGTTAACTCGTTGCCGTACCTCTGAAGAATGTCGTCCAGGTAGGCCGACGTTACCGCAGACGAATGAGCTCGGAAGTAGATCATTACCGAGTTCATTACCCGAGTGAAAGCCCAGGGTGCTAGATTCAATCCGAAGCACATCGCCCGGAATTGATACACCACTCCTAGGACTGCGAAGCATAGATACTTTCGGAATGTCGGATGTACCATGACGTGAAAGTACGCATCTTTGAGATCTATGCTCGTTGCATAATCGTTCACCCGAATACTCGCTCTGACCGATCGAATCGTCTCCATATAAAACTTCGGAGCGACGATCAGCTTGTTTATCCAGCTCAAATCTATGACTGGACGGAACGAGCCGTCTGGTTTCGGAACCAGAAACAGATGGCTGTAGAATCCCAGAGATTCCTGGTTTTCTACGACCTCTACCGCGTTCTTCATTAAAAGAGACTGCACCTCTGATAACAGAGCGTCTCTTTTCTGTGGATTTGACGGAAGATGAGTCCACTTTGGACTTCGAGTTAATGGAGGCTTTCGTTTGAAGGATATCTTCAGACCTTCCGAAGTCACTCCTCTCACCCAATGGTCGTCCGTAATCGACGCCCACTCTTGTGAAAAACTCGACAACCTTCCGCCAACCGGAACGCGATAGAGGTTTAAGCCATCACCTCCTGGACCTGCGAGGCCTGCGGTAGGAGAAACCACGTCTTCCACGACCCGCACCTCGCCTCGTCGACCTCGGGGCGTCCGACCGATTGTCCCGGCCTGAAGGACGTCCCGAACGAGAGTCGCTATCCTGACGGTCTCTCGAATAAGACCAAGAGGACGCACCGGAACCTCTATAGGAACCTCTCTTGGGCGCATTAGACCCAGAAGTGCCTGTCTTATTCGTGTCTGCTGTATCCGACTTCTTAGGAGCCGATCTGAACAACAGAGAATCATTAGCTTTCTTTTTAATTTTATCATAAATAGCGGAAAGCTTGCCGTCAAATAGAAGTTCTCCTGAGACCGAAGCGACTCTAAGAGAGTTCTTCACCTTAGAATCCACTAGTGTGGATGTAGCTAGGGCTGCGTCACGTCTAACCAACTCCAGATTTGCCACTGAAAGGGCGGAGTTACACGTGGAATAAGCTACTGCCCTTGAAAGAAGTCTTAAAGAGGATTGTATATCCTGAAACTCTTCCCCTTGAAGGCGCAGTGATAACGCCTTAGTAAGGTGATCTGCGTAAGATAAGGCATCTAAATTGGCTCTGTTAGACACAATAGCTGTTTCCAACACCACGTTTGGAATAGAAGCTGACGACGGTAATGATAGCTCTAAGTCTTCCGCCTCGTCGTCCATACGCAGAGGAACTCTCGGTATACCCTGTCCTGCCGTATCGAATTTATTCCTTGCATTAATGAAAGGCAGGTTGAGAGTATTAGCGGACAAGAAACCTGCTTTCCCCGTCCTGGAAGCAAGTTTAAATATAGCGTCGTTCAATAATTCAAATGTTCTAGCAACATTATTGGACTGCGACGGAAACTCGGGAGCGATGTCCCTGAACCGCTCAAAAAATTCAGAGTCCAATGACGCTATAATTCTTTTGTCCGGAAGCGCAGCAGTCTGGCCCGACGGAACAACTTGAGGGAGAAAGTGCCGGATGAAGTCCACGGCAGCTTTATGTTGTTCCGAAAGGGATAACTCCAAGTCATCTGTATCCCTTTCACCATCCGGTCGGACCCCATGATGTTCCCGGTCGTCCGCCCCCGATGCTTCGGCGGAGCGTACCGACCAAGCGCCGTCGGATAATTCTCGATCCGACACCGTTTCTGTCGGCTGCTGGGATGCTGCGATAAGCTGTGCTATCTGCACAAGAATGTCCGGCGTCGAGACCTGCGGAGGCGCAGTCTTTCGCTGCTTCGCCGAGGGCAGCTCCGCATCAGATGGCTCCCGCATACTTTTCCTATGCGAACGTCCAGAGTCCATCGGTCTCGAATCCCTGGCTGCCGGATGGTGTGACCTGGTCGCCGAAGAATCCTTCATCGGCGAAGCTGGTAATATATCGGCGGTCACGCAGCCAAGGTGCGGTCGTGTGCGCTGACGAGAAGAGGAAGCCATAACAGTCTCTGCGGACTGCTTATACAACGGAGCGTCCCGAGCGACGGACGTATGCTCCGCTAAAGACACATTTTGTACCACAACATCTGGTCCCAGATGTTGTTGTACGAGAGAGGGAGCTCTCTCGCTCGCGGCCCGGCTGGACCTGGACGAGCTAGGAACCGGACTAAAAGGCTTCCTCCGTTCTCGCTTACTATCCGCCGTCACTGGGTGTGCATCTATTATGTTTATAGTGCTCGCATCACCCAAAATTTCCTCTTGGACCGCATCGGACGAACCCGGCTGCCGAACCATTCGGTGAATGGACGCTACACCGGGCGAGCTAGCGGACGACATTTGTCTAATCTCCATGAGCACTTTTGCCGCTAGCTCTGAATTCATTTGTGACGACGGACGCACACTTGAAGAAGATAACATGGAAACATCACCCTGTTCTGGTTCCTCTGAAATAGAAACTGAGAGAGTAGAGTGACCTTGCGGAGAAAGAGCCGGCATCGCTCTCTTTCTCCAGAAACAACATATCGTGACACACGTTTCCAATGTTTCTCATCCCAATGTTCACATATAGGACAGGGATTAATGCGAGAACACTGACTACAATTAATACAATGATCATGAAAGTCAGAGGAAGATTTCTTCCTATTACCATTTGAACAACGTCCCTTCATTGTGAAAGAACAACAATAAGTCCTAGTTACTGGCAAAAACCCCTGACACAAAGATACATAATAACATGATCCATTAATAAATGAAAAAACAATTGCAAAACAAAATAATTTTGAAAAAATATTTTTTCAGCGAAGCCCAAGTTGCTGAAAAGTAACGTTGAGCCCCGATGGATCCGATGGCAAAGTGTGGTCAAAAATTTTAAATTTATATAAAATAATTAATGAGACACTTTCGGATAATATAAATGTATCTTATAATGAGATAAACTACAGCAAAGGCAAACAGCCCCCCTCAAAAAAGGCTGTTGCCAATGAAAACAAACTGTGTAAAAACACCAGAAAACATGACTCCAGGCACTGAAAAAACTGGCCCGGAATCAGTCATCAATTACACTCTATCTGATGCAAAACAGAGACTCCCAGGGGAGAATCTGTAGAACATCAGATGGAAGATGCAGAACACAAACGTTATACACCCATGGGTGAAAACGTAACTATGGGGAAAATAACAGAAAACATTCTGTAACCAAGCAACTCTCCCAGGAAATTTTAGAAATGAAATTTCTCAAAAATATGCCAAAAGCATGGGAGAATTGCAAGGGGGGACTTTAGAAGGCTAGGGGAGAGGAAACACTGAATAAGCAGTGCAACAATTAGCAAGAATGACAACAAGAGGCCCATGCCTCGAAAATAGGCAACTTAACATAATTTCATCAAAAAATTTTAAGTACAGCCCTGATTATTTTTTGTCACTTCTTTTTCCTCTCCTCCTTCTATCCTCCTTAGAATCACATTTTCTCCAAAAATTACGTGTCTGGCATCCTTTAAACTGAGATTTACAAGCACAAAGATCAGTGAGATGTTGACTGATGAAGGGCCAAACAGAGAATGATAATTGGCGCCAATTTCGGGACGACTGCGTCACTGCGCATGCGCAGTAGAGGCGTAGTATGGAGGTCCTTTAGGACATGATTTCTTTTTGTTTTGGATGCAAATTTTGGGGATTGGGGGGCAAAATTTGTGTTTGGCCCTGGTTTTGTTAGAGATAGCACCAGCTAAGTCTGGGTCATTGGTACAGTATAAAAATATTTTGTTTCCCCAAATATTAGTTAGTATTTCAAATTTTGGATCAAATCCTGAATCAAATTAGGGAGTATTTTGAGTTGAGTCAAAAATCAAATCTAACCGGTATTCAAGTAGAGGATATTTGTACCTCTTAGTCTTATCCACAACCACAAATATTGACTCTCCATTCAGGAATTGCATGACTCATCTGTACAGGCAAAGCAATAAAAATAATGGAATATTCCAAATTGGAACAAGAGTAGTTTCTGAGGCTTTCTTCTGCCATCACTTCAAGGGGAGACAACTGGTAAGGTTCCGAGAGCATTTTGGCAATTCAAAAATTTCCAAATACATGCCACTCTAATTGAATCATTGGGGCAATTTTAAATCAAAATGAAATTTGAAGCATCTGTGTGCTTTACAGAACATTGCACCATAACAATTCTGGAAAAAACATTTCTAACTTGCTATGTTTTCACAGAAATGATGTATTAACACTGTAATGTTTCGTTCTAAACTAATTACCAAAATATTCACAACTGGTTTATTAAACTAGAGGCTAAAGAGAGCCTAAAATGCTCACCTGGACCAAGTTGTCCTAAAATGTAAGGGTTATGGGTATGGAGAAAATGAAATCTGAATGACAGATTCGCCAGCAATTTTTTTGTCCAATTGTTTCAACTGCTCAGAAGAAAGCTTCATACCAAATACAAAATCTCTAGTCCGTGCAGTTTGGGAAATATTGGACATTTCATTTTTTTTTCTCTTTTTAGTGCCAGGTGTTCCCACGGAGAACCACAAAAAAATTTGGGGGGGGATGAATGAAGTACTTAGGGTCAACTAATGCCACATATAAAATTTGGTTCAAATCGCTCCATTGGTTCTTGAAATAGAAATTTCATCCCCTGCAGAGCCCAAATACTGACCTGTCAACTTTCTTTGAACAACTTTTAATCTTGAACACCAGAGGAAGTTTCATACCAAATATCAAAGCATTCCCACTTGTGGTTCCTGAGAAGATTTTTAAAGAATTTCATCATATCTGGGCATAACACCACGCCCCAAAAAGGGCAGAGACCCCCATTTGAACAAAACTGAAACAGAACACCCCCAAGATGATGTGGCCCATATGTTTCAGTTTGGGCCATTGGTTTGTGAGAAGATTGTTTTGTAAAAGCTGACGGACGATGGACGACGGACGATGGAAGACGGATGATGGACAGTGATGGCAACAGCTCACACTGACTTTCAGTCAGGTGAGCTAAAAAGATAAACACTGAAAACTTACCTGAGGTTCAATCTGAAAGTTGACCATGGCAAAACTTTCACTCTATGACACATCATACTCATTTTGTGGAGTGTTGGTTGTCTGTTGAACACAACTACATCATTGTCTTGCATATGCCTCTCAACCTACAAGAAAAAAATTTGAAATACCAATTTGTAAACACAAGTCTCGTTACGATCCTCAACATCTTAGAGCCATTCATTCCTGAAATTGACGGCCGCTGAGCCTGAGCTATCTAATGGGAGAGTGTTTCTTGGTTTCCGACTCCAGTTCAGCATTGTTAATCAAATAACTTTTTCAGGCACTATCCAATACATGGTAACAAAATAAGATGAGAGCACAGTGGCTACGTGGTTATGGCATTGGACTTCAAACCGAAAGGTCCATGGTTCTATCCCTGCCAGAAGTAACAACGTTGTGCCCTTGGGCCAGGCACTTCCTCCCGATTGCCAATGGGGCGGGGGTAGGAGGGGGCACGGTGGCCCTATGTACTAAGGCATACTGCACATTGATGGTACACTTGTCTTCAACCAATGCTAACCATGCTTGTGTAGTACACTGCAGGAGTCTTACAGTTGCACGGTGGTTCTCTCCTGGTATTCCGGCTTCCTCCATCCGTAAAACTGTCAGAAACTGTGACTCTGGCTGTCGATAGTGTCATTAAACCCTAATAAATAAACAAGGGAAATACAAAGTGTGGGCCACGGCACCCAACCCGCAGTCATGTCTGAAATAGCCTAAAAGGTATTGTGGGACTGAAAAATTTCCAAAAATTTTCTAAGTGAAAAAAAGGGCCCTACTGAGAAAATTTATTGGACAGAACACATTCCTTATGCATATCCGTTCCTCCATGCAGGTCTATCAGTATACCAAAGAAGATCCAAATCCGACCAAAGGTTTTGAAATTACAATGCAAAATGTTTGTATGGATGGACAGATGGATGGATTGATGGATGGATAGATGGAGGGCTTCACTAGATACCCCCAAATCATCCTTTGGAGGTCGGGGGCATAAATAAATAAATGAAGAACTAAAGATGGAGAACTATGTGAAATAATCTGGCTACGGCAAGCAGCAGTGAAACTTTTCCACTTCCATCCTGAGAATTGAGATAATTTGAATGCTTGTGATATTTGATGTATGCAAAGCCTTTAATTCTTAACCCACAAAGTATTGTCTAAATATTTTTCATCGCATCTGGTCATGGCTGCTGTAAAATATGATGAAAAATTCATACAAAAGTAACTCAAGAAATCATTGGTCAAACAGATAATCCAATACACAAGAGAGAGAGAATATCTAGATAAAAGTGCTTAAATTATACTTGTCCTGGTGTCCTGGGTAGGAATATCCGTCAGCAGCATGTAAGGAGTTAATGTAATGCAATGTCTAACCCATTGTCAGCAGAAAAAAAAAGGTTTTGATCTTCGGGCAATCCCACACTTAAATTGAAAATCTCTCAGTGGACGTTTTTATTGGCTTGCATCTTCTTCCAATATTGCTTCAAAATTGCTGCAGACTACCATTGTGAACACATCGTATTCTTTAATGCTGTGTATTCAATGAAATGTTGAAGGTCAGTGAATGCGACTGAATGATGGGGGGGGGGGGGGGTTCTTAGTTTGGGTGGGAACCTACATGGTTATCATTCACATTTACCCCCAAAGCCGACTAACTTACCTTGTATCCAATTTGTAGATGCAAATCACTTGCTTTTGGATGGTAGCGGAGATCTATTCTTTCTCCATTGTCGCGAATAATGTATTTGGCCCCTGGATACTGGTTTGCTCCAGTTCTGACTAATTCATGCATCCTGCAAAGAAATGATAAAAAAACATTCATTAGTTTGTTCACAAACCTATCATGCACAAAATTATTTTTCATTATTTATTTATTGGTGTTTTAGGCTATCTTTATGGCAATATCATGACTGAAACATGGGTATCAAGTCAAGTTTAAGCCAATTATTTATTCCTTTGCTACACATTTCACAGGATTTCCATCCCAGGCATTAATTTCTGGTACTATTTTATTACATGATCTCCACCAAATAGCTCATTACACAAAATATCATCCACAACACATCTAATAAGGGACTGAACTAAACATTTTCAATTTTTGCCTCGGAAACAGCATATGACCCCTCAATAGAATGGGCTAGGCAAGCTCATTCCAATGAGGGGGCTGAATGCTGTTTTCAAGGTAAAAGTTGAAAAAATAATGAAATCTTGTTTGGCAATTTTTGTAAATACCGCTGGCCAGTTTAGTCGTTGTGTTTGGTAAAAGGTTCAAACGCACATTGTGTGATGACGAGAATCTCAAAAGTCGCTATTTGACATTACATTTCTGAACCTCATTCACTTAAATCTAGGATTTAATCCCTGGGTTCCCAGTTCCGAAAGCCAGCCCTGATACCTGGGAAATCTACAGCAAGAAACCAGGAATGAAGCATAGCACTGTTTGTATACTGAAACTGAAGTTTTCTGAATTGAAACTTTGTAGGATTTCGACAGCCCTTCCACGCATGAAATTTTTACACTCCTGATTCCTGATGAAACATTTTCAACAAATCACTAACTCTCAATCAGATCGGGAGGACACCCCCCCCCCCCCCCTCCCCCAACCCACCTTCATCCCTTCAACAGCAAGATCTTCTTCACCCATTTCAAAGTTCAAACTCGTCTTCATTTTCAGAATCACTGTATCGCTACCTCCTCCAACATCAACACCCTCTTCACAGCAGTCATCAGTCTCCTCTACTCAAAGCATAGGCGACTAGTGGTGGCAGTGAAGAGGGTGATGATGTTGGAGAAAACAGAGGTGATCAAAAAAAATAAAGACGAGATTGAAGCGGGTTTGTGTTTTCATACTTATCTTAGGAAAAGAACTTTGTATGGAGATTGCCAATGAAATATGCTCATTATCATAAAAATAAATGTGTCATGTTACCCTCGTAAATTTGCTTGATATTACCTGTGTAATGTCTCAGTTCATTTTTCATTCCCGTTCCCGGTTCCTAGAATACCAGGGAATATATTAAACTCTACTTAAATCTATCCGAGCCTCGTTAAAGTTTGGCTCCAATCTATTTTAGAGTGCGTGACACAAATTTCATATGAAATCAAGACTCGTCAGAGATCCTTTATATATCAGTGAAGTAGATCTTGTTTACCACAGTTAATGAGTACTGCTCCACTTGCAAGAGTTCTCTTTTCATTTTATGTTTACTATCACTATATTATTATTTAAGGTCACTTTCTGTGCTTGGGGCTAAATCATGATTGCAACACAAGTATAAAGTGAAGTTTATCTATTCATTTATAATTATACTGCTGCCCACTATCAACAAGGGCTGCATGGTATTCTAATTTGAATATGGGTGAAGGTATTTTATACCATGATTACCTATTCTGCTATGTATGAAAACCTATGACATAAATTTTAGCTTTACTCACCAACTGCGGTGAACACGACAGCAACGAGATTTCAGTAGTTAAAATTTACACCTACAGAGTAACTACATCCACGTTGACCTTTGGTGATGTCGACCTGAATGCGAACTTGTCTAAATTTATCGCATGTCGCCTCACAGAGTGAAATGAAAGTGGCAAATATTTATTACGTTTTTAAATGAGTTTACTCCAAAAGACAATGAACGTGTCAATGAAACTGTAGCTCAACCTGACAAACTTGAACTCGGAAAGTTATAAGTGAAATGGCAAAATTGAAGATCACTGGTACAAATGTTACTTGGTGAAATTTCAAAATAACCGCACTGTGTGTGCACAACAGAGTAATCCATGCATTTTTAAATGTAAACTGTAAGACTGGCTAAAGGAAGAATGTTGATACACATATGCAGTAAGTTCAGAGGTTATTGCAAAGTAAAAGGCAAATTTTTTCACAGAAATGAATGCTAGTCAATAGCTCTTATCTAGGGGTATCACCTAATGAGCACACCAAGTTCAAAAACAATCCTATGATAAATGTGGCCTGTGAGGCCATGTCAAAGAATGTGATGCACAAATGCAATAAATTCAAAGATTGTTGCCAACAGCCACAGTTTTTGATGGAAATGAGAAGAAAATTGATAGCTCCTCTTTCTGTTACCCTGCATAAGCATACAAAGTTTCAAAACAACCTGATAATGAATGGACACTCAGAGGCATGCCAAAGGAAGATGTTAATGCACAAATGAACTAAGTTTGAAGGCCATTGCTTATGGCAATGTTTGTTTCTCTCTTTTCTTATGTACATTCTTTAAATATACCCTGCAGAGAATGCAAAAGGGATAAGTGCTGCACAAATACAGTTAGTTCAAAGGCTGGTAATAACAATAATTTTTTATGGAATTGAAAAAAAATCAATAGGTCATATGTAGAGGTAATTCCAAACACATACCAAGTTTCAAAGTGATGCAATCATAAATGTGCCCTGAAGCGTGTGCCAAAAGGAAATATTGAAGTCTGACTAAACTAAGTTCAAATGTCATTGCCAGCGGCAACATTTTTCCACAGAAATAGAAGAAAAGTGATAACTCCAATATAGACACCCCAACAAAGCATAACAAGTTTCCAAGTGATCCAATCATAAATGTGCCCTGCAGGGTGTGTCAAAGGGAAATATTGATGCATAACTGCATTAAGTTTTTACTAAGTTCATCAGAGGTCATTGCCGTCAACTATTTTTTACGGAAATGAAAGAAAATCGATAGCTCCCATCTAGAGGTCACCCCCAAACAGGCATGTTTCAAAGCGATCTGGTCAAAAATGTGCTCTGCAGGGTGCGCCAAAGTGAAAAATTGATGCATTACTGCACTGAGTTCAAAGGTCATTGCCAGCAGCAATATTTTTTGACAGAAATTGAAGAAAATCGATAGCTCCCATCTAGAGGTCAACACAAACAAGTATGTCAGGTTTCAAAACAATCTGATTATGTGCCCTGTAGGGTAAAGTTAGTTTAAGTGGGACAACAATTTGAAAACAATTTGCGCTGTAACCTGCGCATTTGTTGTATTTTTATTGGTTTTTCCAGAACATTCTCGCGTTCCGGAAAAACCAACTTAACCACAACAACTGCACAGGTTACGGCGCAAATGGTGCTCTGATTCTGAAACTATGAACTTTCAGTCACAAACGAGCGTTGGATTTTCTTGACAGGGATGAAGAAAGACATTGGGGTGATAAACAAACAACGAAAAACAAATAAATGTGAGTATTTTTTAAATCTTCAGTAATAATTTTCCTTTATTCTTTTATCTTATTCAGCACGTGGTAACTCGTCAAAACTCACCTATTTCTGTTGCATGCCAAACTGCCCCAAATTGGCAAAACGTAACTTGCAACTAATTCTTTTTGACTGCATATATTTAAAAATGGGTGGGGTTGGGTGCGACTTATACATGGGGTTTAGGCAAAAGGGAGGAATTCCAGATGTGAGTTTGGGGTGCGACTTATACACAGGGGCGACTTATACACGGACATATACGGTGAGTATAGAGAATGTAAGGTTAACCGGTTAAAACATTTTCTTGACCGGTCAAAGTTTTAACCACAGGTTAACCGGTTATCCGGATAACCACGGCATTACTAAGAGACTCTAGCCCGAGCCGTATTGACATGTGTACTTACTGTGTATAAGTAGCACTGAACAAAAAGTTCATCTAATTTGCATAATTTCTGCAGGAGAAAAAAATCTGTATTATATATGATGTATTCCGTGTTACTAAACATTCATACAGAAATTTATTCAAATCAGAACTTTCATACAGAAGTTCTGCACAAAAAACTGATTGCACTAATTTTGGTACAAAATGGCTGCCGCCAGCCATCTTGAATTTTGGATTGCACCCCAAAACACTCGTTCTCGTCCCAAGGTGATAAAAAAAGTACCCAAGAAGTTTCGTAAAGATCGGTTCATAAATACGGCCTCTAGCCTGAGCCGTATAGAAGTTGTGTACAAAAAACTGATTAGACCTAATTTTGGTACAAAATGGCCACTGGCAGCCATCTTGAATTTTGGACCGCGCCCAGAAACACTCGTTTTTGTCCCAAGGTGATAACAAAGGTACACAAGACATTTCGTGAAGATCGGTTCATAAATACAGACTCTAGCCCGAGCCGTATTGACATGTGCACTTACTGTGTATAAGTAGCACAGAAAGAATCAAAGTTAGTCTAATTGGCATAATTTATGCACAAGAAAAAAACCCGTATTATATGTGATGTATCCCATCATGGTACTAAAAATTCACACAGAAAATTATTCAAATCAGCGCTTTCATAAGGAAGTTCTGCGCAAAAATCTGATTGCACTTAATTTTGTACAAAATGGCTGCCAGCGGCCATCTTGAGTTTCAGTCCGGACCCCAAAACACTTGTTCTCGTTCCACGGCGATAACAAAGGTATCCAAGAAGTTTTGTAAAGATCGGTTCAAAAATATGTCCTCTAGCCCGAGCCGTATTGGCATTTGCACTTACAGTGCTGAAAGTAACACTAAATAAATCAAAGTTAGTCTAATTTGCATAATTTACGCACAAAAAAAACCCTGTATTATATGTGATGTATCCCATGGTACTAAACATTCATAAAAAAAAATTATTCAAATCAAAGCTTTCATATGGAAGTTCTGCGCAAAAATCTGATTGCACCTAATTTTGGTACAAAATGGCTGCCAGAGGCCGTCTTAAATTTCGGACCGGACCCAAAAACACTCGTTCTCGTCTCACAGTGATAACAAAGGTACCCAAGAAGTTTTGTAAAGATCGATTCATAAATACGTCCTCTAGCCCGTGCCGTGTGTACTGCGCGACAGACTGACAGACGGACGACGGGCCATGACAATACCTCAAATTTGGCTTTGCCACAGTTGAGCTAAAAAATTTAATGCCCAGACAATTCTGAGAGCTTCAATACAAGACATTGCTTAAACTGTATTGGAATGATACAAACCTGTCTAAATTAAATGGTGTTACAAGTTCTGGAAATGTTAAATTCTGTGCTATACTCCTTGGCACACCGACCTGATCAACACGTAAATTTGGATCAGGTGTAATTACAGTTCTTCCTGAAAAGTCTACACGTTTTCCCATGAGGTTTCCTCGAACACGTCCCTCTTTTCCTTTCAATCTCTGTTTAACAGATTTCAAGGGTCTTCCTGATTTTTGTGTTGCCTGAAAAAATAAAATTAAAAATGAAAGAGTCAATGACTCTGTAGCTCAACTTGGATATGACAGGAATTAGTACTTGCTGTGACAAAGACAACTGAATAATGAATATGACAGGAATTAGTATTTGTTTTGGCCCAGTCAACAATAATAAAAGAATTACAAGGTGACTGTAATGGACTACAGATTAAGACCAATCATTGTAGATTATTATTTTTGTGTGGAAATTTTCAGTCCCAAACAAAATATTTTCAGACTAAAATTTTTTCTTCTTCTTCTTAAAATTGACCAAAATGCATCAAAACACAAAAAACTAATTTCCGGATTTTGGTCCAAAATTTTCTAAGTCCCACCCGGACCCCAAATTTTCAGTGTAAAAAAAATTTTTTTTTTTTTGTCTTAAAATTGACCAAAACGCATAAAAAACCAAAAAACTAATTTCCGGATTTTGGTCCAAAATTTTCTAAGTCCCACCCGGACCCCTAATTTGCATAATTTATTCACGAGAAAAACTCTGTATTATATGTAATGTATCCCATGGTACTAAACATTCATACAAAAATTTATTCAAATCAGATCTTTCATTTGGAAGTTCTGCGCAAAAATCTGATTGCACTTAATTTTGAACAAAATGGCTGCTAGCGGCCATCTTGAATTTCAGACTGGACCCAAAAACACTCCTTCTCGTCCCACAGTGATAACAAAGGTACCCAAGAAGTTTCGTGAAGATCGGTTCATAAATACGGCCTCTAGCCCGAGCCGTATTGGGATTTGCACTCACAGTGCTGAAAGTAACACTAAATAAATCAAAGTTAGCCTAATTTGCATAATTTACGCACAAGAAAAAAACCTGTAATATATGTAATGTATCCCATGGTACTAAACATTCATACAAAAAATTATTCAAATCAGAGCTTTCATATGGAAGTTCTGTACAAAAAACAGATTTCGGCATCGTCGGTACAAAATGGCTGCTGGCAGCCATCTGGAATTTGGGACTGCACCCAAAAACACTCGTTCTCGTCCCACGGTCATAACAAAGGTACCCAAGAAGTTTCGTAAAGATTGGTTCATAAATACGGCCTCTAGCCCGAGCCATAGCAGCTTGGCACTTACAGCTCTGAAAGTAACACTAAATAAATCAAAGTTAGTTTAATTTGCATAATTTACGCACGAGAAAAAAACCCGTATTATATGTGATGTATCCCATTGTACTATACATTTATACAAAACTTTATTCAAATCAGAACTTTCATACAGAAGTTCTGTACAAAAAACTGATTTTTGCATCATCGGTACAAAATGGCCACTGGCAGCCATCTTGAATTTTGGACCACACCCAAAAACACTCGTTCCCATCCCAGGGTCATAACAAAGGTACCCAAGAAGTTTCGTAAAGATTGGTTCATAAATACGGCCTCTAGCCCGAGCCATAGCAGCTTGGCACTTACAGCTCTGAAAGTAACACTAAATAAATCAAAGTCAGTCTAATTTGCATAATTTACGCACGAGAAAAAAACCCGTATTATATGTGATGTATCCCATGGTACTAAACATTTATACAAAACTTTATTCAAATCAGAACTTTCATACAGAAGTTCTGTACAAAAAACTGATTTTTGCATCATCGGTACAAAATGGCCGCTGGCAGCCATCTTGAATTTCGGACCACACCTAAAAACACTCGTTCCCGTCCCAGGGTCATAACAAAGGTACACAAGAAGATTCGTAAAGATCGGTTCATAAATATGACCTCTAGCCCGAGCCATAGCCAATTGTTGACGTACGGACAGACGGACAGACGGATGACGGGCCATGACAATAGCTCAAATTTGACTTCGTCAAAGTTGAGCTAAAAAATGAAAAATAACTAAATGAAAATAAATTCCAATCACAGAGTTCACACACACTTAAACAAGAGGCCCCTGGGGGGCCTGAGTGCGCTCACCTGCCATGGCAGCCTAAATATCAACCCAGAGAATTGATTTCAACAAGTTGCATTTGCTCCTCCTCAGAAAAGCTTATACCAAATATCCAAAGATTCTGACCAGTGGATCTAAAAAAAAAAGATTTTTAACCCTTTACCCAACGTAACGGCCAAAACAGGCCAGCGCTATTCTCAAAAATCGCCAATTAATTTTCAAAATATTTTCATTTTTTGTCTCAAAAACATAGGTTATGACCCCTCGTTGAAACGAGCTAGTCAAGCTCGTTCCAACGAGGGGTCATAACCTATGTTTTTGAGACAAAAATGAAAAAAATTAGTTATTCAAGAATATTTTTTGCAAGTGTCGTCTGCTTTTCATGTTAGGTAAAGGGTTAAAGAAAATTGCTCATTTTGAACTAAGTTACAATTCGAGCTCCCACAGTGAGCCCAAATATGAACCTAGGGACTTGGCTTGAACAAACTTGAATCTCGCCCCCTACTTATGTCCCAATAAAACCTTATGTCAAATTTGGTTAAAATCAGCCTCTCGGTTTAGAAAATAGAAATTTTGAGCGGGGCAGAAATTCTTGCCCCTCCCATAATGTGATCATTCAGAAAAGTAATTTCTAAAAGTAACAAAGAAGCTTTACCTTTGGTAATCCAGGCATGTCATTGTCAATCAAAGTTGAACAGTGAAACTGCAACATTTTTGTATCTTCAGAAATGATATGTGCTGCTGCACCATTCTGTTCATTCCTTCTGAGCTGATTGTTTGCTTTAACAATATCGGCAAGTTTGTGAGTCAAGTCATCCTAAAAAAGAAATGTTGTGTAAAAACATGTAAAATTGCGCTCACAATAGAGTTTCATCAGAAATAAGTAGGAAGATAATCTCAAGAAAAATAAGACACCCCCCCACCCCTCAACTTTCTACCCATAAGTCGCAAGTACGCAAACAGACAGGCCACACTACTGCTCCCAACATTATTTCTTGGAATTTTCTCTTAAAAAACTACAAGTTGTCCTCCCCAACTACCACAACCTCTCCGAAATCCACAAAAAATGAATACCACCACCCACGCACCATTCAATATGGGTATGCCTAGATACCGCAGTCACACTAACACAATTTCACGAAATTACATACAATCACACGTGTGGCGCAGAATAAATGTTGAGTCTGGAGTAGATTTTTTGTCCTCCCTTTTTTTCTCACAGCTTTTGCTTGTTGTTTATATGTAGAAACAAGCCAAGACCAATACCGGGTCTGGACCTGCGTCGCTGCATGCAACTGATTACAGAGATGAACAGACTTCAAAGTATCGGCAAACAGGAAGTGGCTGCACGGCAGATCTGAAAATTAGATACATGATACAACTCATCATTATGAAGCAGCAGACCAAATATAAAATCATTCCCTTTCATAGAAGCCAAGAAAACTTTGACAGAAGAAGTGTTTCGGACGGACGGACTGACGGGACTGATGGACGGAGTCGAGCGGTTACTAGACCTGCTCTGCCGCTGGCGACGCAGGTAAAAACTATAAAATGTAGTAATCATGCAGAAGCCCATTATTCATACTTCTTCTGACCAACTTCTCCGTTTCCTGTTGACTTCTACTCAAAGTGCCCCCAGACTCGTCTCTGGTCAAGACTTGCCTATAAACAACTGCCAAGCCACCGAATATAGTCTGCTATTGGGTTGCATGCATGTATTTTCAACAAATATGGAAAAGAGAGCATAAAAAGCAGCAAATCACGTGTTATGTCCAAAATTTGGAAACATTCCTGTAATTTGGAGACACAGGTTATCTGTGTGAGGATGGTGGAATTTAAAGGCCTGCGATATTGTGTCGATAAATAGCTAAGTATTTCCCCAATACCTCAGGAAGGCTAAACCTAGACCAGGGCAACATGCTAATTATTTAGATAGGCAGTATTGTAATATTGAGTTTCGTGGTATCAGTTCGGTATTCAATGACTTGACTTTAGTTTTGCTGATAGAACCAAAGGGAAACTTGCATCAGAAAAATACAGAATAAGTTGTTCTTGTATAATTCTACCAGAGTGCCACAAATGCCACTGCCAATGAGCTCAATAGTTGCATTCTTTTACGAAAACAAATCATATCTACAGTAATTTTGTGACTTGTTTTAAACACACCTTGACCTTTAAAGCCCTATTTCAGGCATAAGCAATCTCAGAGAGTGTGCCCTAACCATGCCATCTTCAAGAGGTCCTGCTAACAATAGAGTACCTGGGCAATATTTTCTAGAAAGGTCTTGGCTGTCTATTAAAGCAGCCAAGGCTTGGCTAGAAATCACTAAGCAGCTGGACATGTAGAGGCTGTAGTCTAGAGAGAATTCAGGACAACTGCACAGATCCCTGACTGTTAACAAAACTGAAAAGAAAATAAGCCACTTCTTTCATCAAAATGACCCTTCAACTGCCATCGAGCCTCAACAGGGTCTTCTTATAAATAGCGAATGTAGGAGAGTTTGAAAATTCAGATAGTTTTGGTGTTCAAGGATTGGTTTGGTTTGATTTTTTGGTATACTGCCCATCTCTACTTGAATGTAGCATGACAATCATGCCAACCGATTTCTGAGTGTTTGAAATGACTGTTGAAAGTACTTACCTGATTTCTCGCAGAACCAAACATGACAACAGCTGGTCTACATGGCAAGGGTGGCACAGGAAATACAGTGACCAACATCCAGTCTGGGCGTGAATATTTAGGATCCATTCCAAGGATAATGGCATCCTCATCTGAGATCCTTTTAAATATTTCATGCACTCTTTCTGCTGACAGAATCATTTTTCTCTCCTGAGAATCTTCATTGACAGTCTTCCATTCAGCTGTTAATTCTAGAGCATTCCTTCGAATATTTGGCTGAAACCTTCCACAACCACCATGTCCCTAGAAATTAATTTCAAAGTTTAATATACAGCTCTGAAAAATCTACTCAAGTCTTTTCAATTGGCACTAGAAGTTTCAAACAGATTTCCACATATGCAGTTCCCTCATTTCATTTTTATAACAACAGCTTCATATCGGATATGCTAGTGTCAAAGTGTAAAAGGCTAAAAGTGAATCGATGCTAGCACCTGCAACTATTGAAACTAGGAATAGGCTCCGGCAAAAATTTGAAATTCAATTCAAAACTAGAAACTGTTTTAGCACACTAAAACATAGGTCTCCACTTCCTTTGGGGTCAATATGGTATGCGACACACCGGCTCATGGTGATACATCCACATGCCAAATATCTAAGGTCTAGGTCAAAAGACAAAAAAGTTATGCCCCTGACAAAGTTTCCCTTAAAAAAGCACATAAATCTGACCTTCAGGTCAAAGGTCAAGATCACATGAAGGTCACTATGGAACACAACACACCGGCTCATGGTGATATATCCAAATGCCAAATATCTAAGGTCTAGGTCGAAAGACAAACAAGAGGCCCCCCCTGAGGTGCTCACCTGACATGGTAGACTAAATATCAACCCAGAGAATTGATTTCAACAAGTTGCATCTGCTCCTCCTAAGAAAAGCTTATACCAAATATCCAAAGATTCTGACCAGTGGATCAAAAAAGATGGTTTTTAAAAAATATTTCTCATATTGAACTAAGTTATAATTCGGGCTCCCACAGGGACTTGGCTTTAACAAACTTGAATCTCACCCCCAAGGATGCTGACAACCAAATATCAAAACATTCCGACTGCTGGATCTGAAGAAGATTTTTAAAGAAAATTCCTCATTTTGAACCAAGTTACATTTCGAGCTCCCACAGTGAGTCCAAATATGGACCTAGGGACATGGCTTGAACAAACTTGAATCTCACCCCCTAAGATTGCTGCATACCAAATATCAAAACATTCCGACTGCTGGATCTGAAGAAATAGATTTTTAAAGAAAAGTTAAAAAATTTTGAAATAAGTTATCATGCGGCTCCCACAGTGAGCCCAAATATCGACCTAGGGACGTGGCTTGAACAAACTTGAATCTCACCCCCCTAAGGATGCTGCATACCAAATATCAAAACATTCCGACTGCTGGATCTGAATAAGATTTTTAAAGAAAATTCTTCATTTTGAACTAAGTTACAATTCGAGCTCCCACAGTGAGCCCAAATATGGACCTAGGGACATGGCTTGAACAAACTTGAATCTTACCCCCAAAGGATGCTGCATAAAAAATATCAAAAGCATTCATCTGCTGGATCTGAAGAAGATTTTATAAAGAAAATTCCTCATTTTGAACTAAATTGTCATTCGGGCTCCCATAGTGAGCCCAAATATATGGACCTAGGGACATGGCTTGAACAAACTTGAATCTCATCACCCCCATAAGGATGCTGCATACCAAATATCAAAACATTCCGACTGCTGGATCTGAAGAAGATATTTTAAAGAAAATTCCACATTTTGAACTAAGTTATAATTCGGGCTACCACAGTGAGCCCAAATATGAACCCAGGGACTTGGAATCTCACCCCTCTATGCATGCTGCATACTCAATATCAAAAGATTCTGCGTGCTGGATCTTGAGAAGAATATTTTCAAAGACATTTGCCTGAAATGCACTAAGTTCAAATTTGGGCTCCTATACTGAGCCCAAATATGAACCCTGGGGGCCGATTTGAACAAACTTGAATCAGATCCACCCTACAATGTTGCATACCAAATATCAAAAGATTTTGCCTGCTGGATGTGGAGAAGATAATTTTTTAATGTTTTTCCCATTGCCTGCAGTGTTAAAAAGTGCCGACTCAGCACTTTTTCAAAAGTCTCGAAACTGTACTCTATGATAAAACCGACAGCAATTTGTTTTGACCAATCCTTTCTGTTGGTCCTAAGGAAGCTTCACACCAAATAAAAATTGTTAGTGCCATGCAGTTTTTGAGATATGGGCATTTTAATTTTTTTCTATTTTTAGCTCCTGCGGTTCCCACGGGGCTACAGGAAAATAAAATTTGGCATAAATTAGGTACTTATGACCCAATAAGCCCTCACATAAAATTTGGTTCAAATCAGCCTCTCGGTTCGGAAAATTGAAATTTTGGGCGGGGCCAAAAATTTTGCCCCTCCCATAACGACGCCAAATATAGCCCATCAAACTTCTCCTGAAGTTGCATACCACATATCAAGTCTCTGCTACTGCTGGTTCATGAAAAGAAGATTTTCAAAGATTTTGGTGCCCCTTGGCCAGGAGGAGGGGCAACTTCATTTGAACAAATTTGAATTGGCATTAGGTAATAAACATTTACCCAACATTTGAATAAATTGGGCTAGTGGTTTTGAAGGAGAAGTCAATAATGTAAAGTTAACGCTGGACGACGCCAGACGAAATGTGATCAGTAAAGGTCCCACTGAGCTTCGCTCAGGTGAGCTAATAAGTTATGCCCCTGACGAAGTTTCCCTTAAAAAGCACATAAATCTGACCTTCAGGTCAAAGGTCAAGGTCACATGAAGGTCACTATGGTACGTGACACACCGGCTCATGGCGATACATCCACATGCCAACTATCTATGGTCTAGGTCAAAAGACAAAAAAGTTATTCCCTGGACAAAGTTTGTGTGAGAAGAAGAAGAAGATGATGCACTAAAACAATATGTCTCCCTTCTGGGAAGGGGTGACATAATTCGATTTGAAAGTCAATATTCGATTTGTTTTGAAATACGAAATTTGAAAATACTTCGGCCATAACAGTGAGTGTTTACAGATTGTAACTGATCACATTATTTCATATTGAGTAATGTTCTGAGTAGAAGCGCAACCAACTTGTAGCAGTAATGTTCAGTTTTTGTAGCGATGTAGCTACAACTGTATAACGGTTGTAGCTACATTGCTACAAACACTGTTACTGCTACAAATGTTCATTTCAACTTATTGTGCTTTATGACCAGTGACCATTTCGAATGAAAGTGTCAATGACACTGTAGCTTAACTTGTGTGTTGTGTTTGATGAAAAGGATAATGTTCAATGTTTTTGAAAGGGTTATGAAATAAGACAAGAATTGTGATAATTGGGAATATGTTCATTTCTGTTCCCTGTATGCTATGTTTTTGATAAAAATAATATGAGGTGTACACTGTACTAAAGAGCTGAGGGGTGGGTTAATATGACCTCACAGTTAACGTATATCAATGAAAGTTACCAAATTACAGTGAAATTATTCCAAAATGAGTCATGCTATCAAGTTACATTGAAATCCCTTCATAGATATGGCCTGTAGACTGTGCTTAAGGTTTTTCGGCTTCAGGCCCCTGTAGCCGTCAGTTTCCCCAATTGCGTCCAAAGGGAACGTTCTCATCTAGACATTATATGAAGTCAACCTACCAAGTTACAATGAAATCCCTTCATAAATATGACCTGTAGACTGTGTTAAAGGTTTTTGGGCTTTGGGCTCGGGCAGCCATCATGGTTGAATGATCGCAACCAAAAGGGGCATTCTCATCTGGGCATCATGTGGAGTGATCCTACGAAGCTACAATGAAATCCCTTCATAAATCTGACCTGTAGACTGTGCTCAAGATTTTTGGGCTTCGGGCACCTGTAGCAATCACAGTGGACCAATCACGACCAAAAGGGGATGTCATCACCTAGGCATTACATGGAGTCAACCTAACAAGTTACAATTAAATCCTTCCATAAATACGGCCTGTAGACTATGCTAAAGGTTTTTGGACTCAGGCAGCCACCAAGGCTGAATGATCGTGACCAAAAAGAGATGTTCTCATCTAGACATTATTTGGAGTCATCCTACCAAGCTACAATGAAATCCCTTCATAATTATGACCTGTAGACTGTTCTAAAGGTTTTCGGGCTTCGGGCCCCTGTAGCTGTCACAGTTGCCCAATCGTGTCCAAAAGGGGACGTTCTCATCTAGACATTATAAGAGGTCAATCTACTAAGTTACAATGAAATCCCTTCATAAATATGACCTGCAGACTGTGCTAAAGGTTTTCGGGTTTTGGGCTCGGGCAGTCGTCACGGTTGAATGATCGCAACCAAAGGGGACAATCTCATCTGGGCATCATCTGGAGTGATCCTACGAAGTTACAATGAAATCCCTTCATAAATATGACCTGTAGACTTTGCTCAAGGTTTTCGGGGCTTCGGGCACCTGTAGCCATCACAGTTAACCAATCACGACCAAAAGGGGATGTCATTATCTTGGCATTATATGGAGTCAACCTAACAGGTTACAATGAAATCCTTCCATAAATATGACCTTTTGCCTATGCTAAAGGTTTTTGGGTTTGGGCACCCATCAAAGCTGAATGATCGCAATCAAAATGGGACGTCCTCATCTAGACATTATTTGGAGTCATCCTACCAAGTTAAAATGAAATCCCTTCATAAATATGACCTCTAGACTGTGCTAAAGGTTTTCGGGCTTCAGGCATCTGTAGCTGTCACAGTTGCCCAATCGCGTCCAAAAGGGGACTTTCTCATCTAGACATTATATGAAGTCAACCCACCAAGTAACAATGAAATTCCTCAATAAATACGACCTGTAGACTGTGCTAAAGGTTTTCGGGTTTTGGGCTCGGGCAGTCGTCACGGTTGGCAGATCACACCCAAATGGGGAAATTATCTGTTACCAAGTTACAATGAAATCCCTCCACATTAAACATGACCTGCAGACTGTGCTAAAAGCTTTTGGGTTTCGGGCTTGGGCAGCCATCACGGTTTGACTGATCATGCCCAAAAGGGGACGTTCTCATCTAGGCATTATACAGAGGCATCCTACCAAGTTACAATGAAATCCCTTCATAAATACGACCTGTAGACTGTGCTAATGGTTTTCAGGTTTTGGGCTCGGGCAGCCATACCGGTTGACCGAAAGGGGACGTTCTCATCTAGACATGACCCCAAACCTGCATATGAATTTTCGTGATGATCAGACAAGAACTGCAGGGCGTAGCCCGTGCTAAAGGAAAATGTGAACAGACTCAGGCCAACAGACTTCCGCATGCGTGATGGCAATAGCTTATCTTGACTTTGTCAAGTTAAGCTAAAAATTTCAAGATTCTAACTTTGAAAAGTTGTTCGACTTCAAATTCTAAGGCCTGTAACTGTTTCATAAAAGGCCTGATCGATCAAAAAAAAAATTATGCCATCCTTTCAAATCTGGTTGGTGGAGATGGGCGGTTAACCGAAAATTCGGTTTGGTTTCGGTTCTGCTATAAAAACTGAAACAAAGTTTTTTTCCAAGAAAACATGTAATAAAAGTAAGGTAACAGTCCTATCAGTCAGGTTTGTTTACAAATGTTTATTGCTGCAGTTTCGAAGCTACAAAGTCAACAATTTGAATAGTTTCAATCAATAGCTAGTATACTGGTTTATATCTCCGTTTATAGCATGGGAAGTAGTAAGAAAAATGCACTCTTCATAACTGCGGGCATTATTTAAAAAAAAAAAAATTTCTTTTGACAACATATCCATTAACTATGATTCGATTCTAAGTTTGATTCAAATTTTATTAGACTTCTCCAATTCGATTCGATCAAAATCGGCAATTCGCAGGTCCCTAACTTGGAAATAATCTATCAAGACATTTGGTAAAAACTGGATTTTCGTTCAAGTTATTGAGCTGACACTGACTGCAAGTTGAGAACTCCAAAGAAAACAAGTCGGAAAATCAAACATGAAAACAAACTTAAGGGGCATTACTCCTAAACAAAATCTGGCAGGACTGTTTTTTGAACTCATTTCAAAGACATCCTCAAATAGAACCCAATGACCAAATTTGGTAAAACTCAGATAATTTTTGTTTTGAGCTGGAAATGCCAAAAGAAAACAAGAGGCCCCCAGTCCTGAGGGCGATCACCTGACATGATAGTCTAAATATCAAACCAGGGACTTGACTTGAATAAGCTGCATACACCCCTCCTAAGAAAAGCGTATACCAACTAGATGAAGCAATTGTGCCCACACAATACACAGGATTTTCCTTCTATTTTCAGTTCCTACACTTTCACGACCCAAAATTGAGATAAATGCATAAAAAACAGATTTTTTTTTTTTTTGTTTTGGCAATTTTCAAACTCCCAAATAAAATATTTTCAGCCTAAAATTTTGTTTTCTTCTTAAAATTGACCAAAATGCATAAAAAAACAAAAAAACTAACTTCTGGATTTTGGTCTGTAAATTTTGTAAATCCCACCTGGACCCCAATTTTCAGTGTGAAAAATTTTTTTTCTTAAAATCTCCCACAGGGAGCCCAAATATGGACCCAGGGAATTGATTTCAATAAACGTGTGAAACAATCTTACAAAGATGTTATATGTGAAATTTGAAAGCTTTTGGGGCAGTGGTTTGGGAGAAAAGTAGTCTTAAATGTTTTTCTCATTACCCACAGTGTTCAAAAATGCTGATTCAGCACTTTTTCAAAGTCCTAGAAAAGTACCCCATGGTAAAAGCGATAGCAATTTTTTTTTACCATTTCATTCTGTTGTTTCTAAGGAAGCTTCACACCAAATAAGAATTCTCAGTGCCGTGTAGTTTTGGAGATATGGGCGTTTTCATTTTTTTCTATTTTTAGCTCCTGTGGTTTTCATGGGACGAGGGGAAAAAAAATTGGGCCATAAATTAAGTACTTATGACCCAATAAGCCCATATATCAAATTTGGTTCAAATCTGCCTCTCTGTTTGGAAAAGAGAAATTGGGGGGGGGGGGGGGGGGGGGGGGGACAAAAATTCTTGCCCCTCCCATTATGTCAAATATAGCTCCACAAACTTCTCTTGAACAAATCTGAGTCTACACCTCAAATGGAAGCTGCACACCAACTATCAAGTCTCTGCTAGTGCTGGTTCATGAGAAGAAGATTTTTTAAGATTTAAGCACACTTTTTGGGCGTGGCCCTACCAAGGGGCGAGGCAACTTGATTCAAACAAAATCAAATTGTGATGTCATAAACAATTATCTCAAATATCAACTTAGATGTGAGTCTTCCATGGAAGACGTGTGTCGCCTGGCGCTTCAGACACAATTCTAAGTGGAAAAGGGGCATAACTCTGGAAAAAAATACAGCGGATCAAAAAATAAAATAGCAGGTGCACAATGCCATTATGTGATAAATAATCACTGAAAGTTTCATCAAAATCCATTCATAGATTAAAGAGGAGTGGCGGATAAGAGAAAGTGTGATGCGGACGACGCAAGACGACAGGGCATAACTCTGGAAAAAATACAGCGGATCAAAAAATAAAATAGGAGGTGCACAATGCCATTATGTGATAAAGAATCACTGAAAGTTTCATCAAAATCCATTCATAGGTTAAAGAGGAGTGGCGGATAAGAGAAAGTGTGACGCGGACGACGACGTGGACGCCGCAAGACAAGAAAAGTAATCCCTATATGTCACTCCCCACTTCGTGGGGCGGCGACACAATTAAATTAGTTCAGCGGTTTGGGAGGAGAAGACACAAACACCATGTTCACGGACGGTGACGGACGGCGGATGGTGAGTAATCACTATAGCTCTCCCGACTGAAAGTCAGGTGAGCTAACAATCTAAGGGGCATAAAGCCTGAAAGAAATTGGGGCAGAAAGAATTTGGGAACTCACATACGATATATTAGTAGAAACCAGAGTCAATTAGGGCTGCACAGTATTCGGATTTTAGTACCGGTGACGGGATTGAAAACAATACCGCAGTATACTGGTTTACCGTGAAACAGTTCAGATTGAAAACAAAATAAAACTGAAATACATGTACCTTACTTTTGTGAAAGTGCTTGATAAATGTGATGTACCGGTACAAGGCTCCAGGTGAAAAACAACTCATGTAATTCGGTACATTCTAAGTGCTGAGTTTACTCTGGACGTAAAAGAATTTTGGAGTTCATTAATTCGTTGTTTGTCAGCAATCTGACAAAAAAATGTTTCAAATCACACATTCACAATTGTGAAATGTGCACCAATTTTTGTCAAATATTAAAGACGTGTGACGCCATCACTGGGAGAAAACATTGTCGGCTGGTGATTGACACCTGCAGACTGTCATGAAACTGAAAGGTGATCACGTCTTGGAGGCGTGTTTAATATCAACAGACCGAATGGCCTGACATTTGACAGCTGACATTTGACATTGTCATCTGAGGAAGTTTACTGCAGGAAGATAGAAGGGGAGGAGCTACTACTGGTTGTTTGTGTAACCAGGCCCTCGGAATTACATCAACTGGACACACGTTTTGATAAAAAAGTTTTGTTTGCCACTGTTTTTCATGAAGCCACACATACGCAATTAACACAATGACTGGCTCAGAAATTAAACGCTTATCAGTCAAGAGAGGTTGACCATGTTTTTACACGAATTAAATTGACAAAGACAAATTTACTTGTATCCGAGATTCAGATGAAAGCCAGTAAACCCAATGATAATTTTATGGCTTATTTTCATATTAAACAATAGGTTCAATAACTTTGTAGACATGGATTATTGTCGTTCAATTCAAATCACTCATTTTGCCAGAGCAGTAAGTAATACTTCTATCTATTGCTCCAAAAGTATCTTTTTTATTCATGATTTCCCTTGCATTTAATATGTGTTTGCCCTATTTTAACGCATTATTTGTATTTTTATTTCACGAAAACGCGAATTTCAAATCATAATACCGGACCCAAAAATTGTATACCATTACTCATGGTATACCGGTATTCATTTTTGATGGACGGTTTTTAACCGCTGACGATTTCAATACCGGTCCCAACTGGTATACCGTAATACTGTGCAGCCTTAGTCAATTTGGTAAAAATATGATAGCATTTGTTCAAGTTATGAAGCAGAAACTGCTCATAAGTTGGAAATTCAAATGAGAACAATCTGAGAGGCATAACTCCAGAAAAAAAAAATTCAGGCAGGACTGTTTTTGAACTCATCCAAAACATTTGGGATGGTTTTCATGTAAGACGCACGAACTATAAATAATATGAACATAACATATAAATATATAGAAATATACATATCTGTCATATATATGTGACAGATATATGTGTAGGGCTGCACGATATTCAAAACTGAATACCGATACAGCGGTATACCAGTATAGCGAAAACTGTTCAGTTATATGAACACAAGTACCACAATTGAGACTCGAGGCATCACAATCGGAATGAATTAGCATGCCTTGATGATGCGGTTTGAAACACCTTTACCCAACACAGACGATATCAAAATTTATTATTTTCAAAATTAATTTATCAGATTTTCCCCAAAGATTTCAACAGAACTATATCATGTGACCCTCATTGGAACGAGCTCAACGAGCTCGTTCCAATGAGGGGTCACATGATATACTTTTGAAATTTTTAAAAATTATTTTTTTAACTGCTGAATTTGTATATTACGAGGGCACAAACAGACGATTCCTTGGATAAAAGGATAATATTCATTCAGGGCTACAGACATCTTGAAAATTAAATTGTGGGTAAATAAATAATGACGATAAACCAATATTTTTGTAATTACATCGGTATTCAATCGATATTGGTTTCAGTACCGGCATATCTCGGTTTATCGATATACCACACAGCCCTATATATGTGTTTATAGTTATAGGTTATATATAGTTCATGTGTCTTACATTAAGACCTTCCCAACCATTGTCACGTAGAACTCACGACACAATTTGGTGAAAATCAGATGTTTGTTCAAGTTATCACGCCAACATCACCAGATGGACAGGTGGCTATACAAACAGGCAGATTACCCATCAACCTTCATCAAAACGTAGGCTGAATTGTTGACAACCCTACCAAAAGGCATCTTCATCCATCGTTGAACCATCCCCACAAAGTGTTTTTCACTGCATTCTTGTCAACCCCATAGGTCTTGAAAAAGAACAAGGAGTTCTGTGTATGACTAATGTAATTTTACTCTGCTGTGATAGAAAAAAAAAGCCCCACAAGTAGCGTGTATATACAACTTTGTATAAAGAAAGGAATTCCTCATCTTGATGTTATCCAGCTACGTTGTATAAAGCAGTCCTTTAAATTTCCCCAAATAGTGAATCTAAACAGTGCACAAATAATGTAACTGTGTCTGAAGTTTGCAATGCTTTTCAAAAGTTTTGCAGTGTTTCATACATATATAGTTTTCTCAAGTACAGAGTTCGCCATTAAAAAATATAAAAATTAATAAAACACAAAGAATAAATGGCAAAGAAGCACTCATGTCCATATACAATTTAACAAGTCTCTGATGAAATTGTATCTATCTTGGACCAATTGAGCAACATTGATTTTCTGTTATTTACTGTTTTGCACAGGTCAAATCTTTTAGAGTGTCCTCCCTCGATGTGCAGACACACATGTACAATATAATGAATCATGAATTTTAAATCCCCAAGTAGTGCTCTACTTGTGACACAATGAAGACTTACTTTGTACAAATTTCCAACATGAATGTCAGGGGTTTAGCCAGGATCTGAAAATAGGGTGTCCAAATTTGGGAGAGGGGCAAGTTGGAGTCTTTGGAGGCAAATGCAGATGCCGAAGGCATCTGCTTGCAAGTGCTGAAGGCACTTGCCTTTTAAGTGGAGCCTTCTGGTGAGTTTTAGGGGTTGAATCTACTTTTAATTTTGAGTGGACAAAAAAGACATTTTTTTAACAGCATGTTACAATTTTCCCACTCCAATTTACTGACATTTAATCATTGGGGCCACAGACTTATGTCGCTCCCCGTCCCCCAAGCCCCCCCTAACGACCTAACCCCAACCGTGTATTGATGTAATAGTTACTAACTCAGGTGGAGCCTTGAGGTAGTAGGTACATTCATGTATCCATGAATTTGAACAACCTGCCCACGAGCGGTGAGTGTTACAGCACGTAGGCAGGTTGTTCAAATTCACGAATACCTGCAGCGAGGTTACCTTTGTAACCGTCTTAAACCAAAGTTCACAAAACGCATTGACCCGTGTTGGTATCTTGGTACGTGATTACATGTATTCAATTCAAGTACAGTTCTATCAGGTATTTCATTCATCTCTCATTATACCAACCCGGCCGCAGGAAGACAAAGGAATTGGGGTGTAACTTATAACTTTGTAAGTGCAATTACTGACCTGTGAGTCTGTGACAAGTCTGTCCGTTTTGGCTTCATACAACTTACAATGGATGGTCGTTCCATAACTTCCATTCCATCATGCAAATTGATGCAATGCATGTGTTCCGAGTGCGGCATTCAGTGCGCACTATAAACATTGTAGATGTGGCATTATTCTATCAACAGTCGACTGACCTCGATGGAAATGTCAATGAGTGGACTAAATTTGTCAATGAAACTAGGAAGGGTGAAATTCACATCTCGAAGTTTAGAACACGTGTGATCATCAGCATTTCACTGAAACGTATGTTCGAGGTTATCCATAAGCAAAATTAAGGGTATGTTTCAGTGCGCTATTCTGGTTTACTTGGTTTACTATTCCATGTAAACCTAAACGTGGTTTAGAAATCATAACAGAACGATATGTTTAATGCGAATACTATTCCACATAAACCCGTTTGATGTTGCTGGGAAACGCAACGCATAAAAGTATTGTTAGGAGGGGGACATCCAAAGCGTGTGGGAAACATATCCCTGCTTTCATTTTTAAACAATCTTAGAAACCCATCGTTAAAAAGGCCCTCATAAGAAATTTTCCAGGGATGGTGTCAGAAATTGTGTCACTGCTATCATGGAAATAAAATGGCCAAAAAGGATCTTCTGAAAGTTGTAACAATTTTTTCTGAGAGAAAAACATCCTTTCAGTTGAGAATCGAATATTTTTTAAATGCCGCTTTTATGGGCTAAATAAATGTTATTAACTTTTTTTTATAGTTTCTCTCTTTTGAGTTATAGCATTTTTCATGAAACTTCCACTGTTTATTTCTTTTTTGACACTCGAAATTGAATGTTTTTTTTATTGTCGTTGTGAGAGGCGTAGAACTTTTATGTGCTTTCCACTGCGCATGTCAAGAATAGAATGATAAACCAGATAACCATGCTCTCAAGGAGGTTTAGTTGGTTTAATCCAGAATGATAAACCAGAATATAAACTGCTAAAAAAAATGACCTGGTTTTTATTCCGCGTGTCTACGCATGCTCATGATAAACCAAGTAATCCGGAATACTTCACTGAAACATACCTTAGATCTTAACGTCATTCGCGTCACTGAATGGGTGGAGACTGTAGAAAGATTGACAGGTGATGTCGCCATTTGCGGTCTCTGGATTTCAGATCAAATCTAAAGCAGGTAGCGGGGTTGGGAAGGGGGATTCTTCAATTTCTTTATAAAAAAGTACCAATGGTAAACCATGGTAAGTCCCAAAATACACTGGTAAAACAAGGATAGTTTGGACTTACCATGGGTTACCGTAGTACATTTTAAAAAGAGTTCTCCAAAAGAGGGGTGTTGGCTCCGTGTTGCCGACACTAGCCTGTAACGAAAAGTTGAACTGCCCTTACAGGATTCCAAGTTCTATAACATTTTTTATAAACAGATAATAAAAATGAAATGAAACCGGAAATTCCTGTATAACGATACTTGGAGTCGATCGGTTATAAAATGTAGGCCTATAGGTCTAAACGAGTGTTGTGTAGCATGGGGAGGTGGGGAGGTGTATGGGGGGGGGGGGGGGGGAAACAAACAATTTATTACACTGACGTATCATAGTTTTGCATACTACAGAAATCTAATAAGAGACCATAGAAACGGGAATAGCCCTCGAATGGGATCGACTGTACGCAGATTTTCGTGATATCTATCAGTATCTGACAGTATCATATTGGAATTGGGGTATTTTCTATGCGAACACATGGGGAACCAGTGGCATTTGTAACATTTAAGAAAGACAATCAACAGGGGCACCATGAGGGACGCACAGCAACATCAGAAGGGCCGTCTTTTTGAAAAAAAAACAATGCGTCCAAATTGTAAACAGGGCATCCAAAAGACGGATGGACGCATCTCTGGCTAAACCCCTGATGAATGTAGACCAATATGAACAACCTACTAAAACATTGGTCTTTCCAAAAGGGGAGGTATCAATTTACACAATTTTCTTTCCAAGACTCTAATTGGTCTGGAAACGGTGTGCCTCACTTCAAAGGGAATCAAGCAGAGTACAGAGTACAGCACACCACCGATTTTAAAAACTGAAATACTGAACAAAGCACATGACCGACTGTTTAGAAGTAATGTGTAGTGCAAGCTGTCATGTTCTTCAAATTCTAAGGCCTATAACTGTTTCATAAAAAGGCCTGATTAATGAAAAAAAAATAATTATGCCATGCTTTCAAATCTGGTTGGTAGAGATGGGCGGTTAACCGAAAATTTGGTTCGCTTCTGTTTTAAAAATCGAAACAATTGCCAAAAACCTGTTATCGTGGTTTTCAATTTCAGTCTTGAAAAATCTTCACTTTTCAGAATATAGAGAGAAACAACCTAAAGTTAACCTTGCTTTCAAACTTCAAAATCACGATACCCTTTTCTTCAGAACAGCTGCACTAATTTGTACGGCCTTCGAGCATGGCATCTACCCTGAAAATCTGTGACAAAATTACTTCTTACGCATCGTGGTTTAAACGGTCATCTGTTTATCAAATGCGATTTCCTTTGCAGAACTGGAACTTGTCACTTGTACCACATTTATAATGACAAATATATTTTTTATATTCCTACACGTAATTTCGAAAGCTTGAACTCAAAGCCAGTGTCAAAATCAGAGTTGAAATTGAATGGAAATTGAGGTTTACAATGACCTATGTGAGCGACTTTCCTTCGGTAAAATTGTTATGGTTGGCATTATTTTTTAGGGTGAGTCAGGTTACCCTAAACACAAGTATTGGGGCGGGGAGGGGGGGGGGGGGTAATTTTGCAACAGTCACTTGAAACTCTTGAGATAATGTATGCAAATACATTGTGCTCATGAAATCAGAGTAATGGTATAGGCTTTTACACAGGGTGTTGCCCTGGAAAGGGAGTGTCTGTGACAGTGACTGGTACCAAATACACCTGATATGCAAATGCAATGTATTGTTATGTTTTTACAACGAAAACCAAAACCGAAAACCCTACTCTGAATGAAACCGAAACCGCTGTGAAATTTGAAAACTGCCCATCTCTACTGGTTGGTTGTAAAATTTGAAGGCATTAGTTCACACATTTAGTAATGAAAATTAGCCCTTTACCCAACTGCCAAAACCAGCCAGCTCTATTAACAAACATCACCATTCAATAGCCCCTCATTAAAATGAGCTCATTCCAATGAGGGGTCATTAGCTGTTTTTGACGCACAAAAAGGGAAAAACATTAGAATTTTGTTTGCAAATGCCGTCTGCCATTCATGTTAGGTAATGGGTTAAAGACCACTTCAAATCCTCTTACAGACTAAAGGACAGGAACTTTAACCTTAAGAGTATAGCAAGTTGAAACATACAGGATTTATGTGACTTTATATGTTATATTTACCTTTTTCTGTTCACCTTCATCACCTTCACCAAGCTTTGTGTCAATCTCGTCACCACCTTCACAAACCTTCCTCCCCTTGATCAGATCATATATATGAGCCAACCTCTTTCTTGGGTGTCCTTTTGACTTGCTCAAAATATCCTTCACTTTTGATGAAGACTACAAGGAAAATGTTGAAGAGAAAAATCAAAATTTATATAGCTTAATGAGCAACATATTCAATGATATGAGCAACAGTCACTGTTCATGCTGCCAAGTGTCAATGGAGCCAAATGCACTACAGCTTTTTGTTTGGCTTGAAAAATATCAGTGGATGGGGTCAATTACAAGTAAATGTAATTAATTACAATTACTTTTAATTTTTCAATTACAAATATAATTACTTTCAATTTCAAAGTAATTAATTACAATTACATCATCAAATTAATACTTTAAATGGAAAGCTCATAAACCAGTATGTGTATGTATGAACTTTGCTTTTTTACTATTGTTAGTAGAGAAAATGCATAATATAACTGAAGAGGTGAAAAATGTTCATGCCAAACTCCCTATTGTTATGAAATTAAGAAATTGCTTGATTCTTTAATTTCAGAACATGCTTACTGGGATAAATGTTGTGGGAATTATGAGGGGTTACACTCCAACTAATCGACTGAAAACAATAAGGAAAAAATAACACACACATTTTATTCATTTCCCAAGGAACTTCTGTAAGAAAGGAATAGAAACCAAAAATACATTTTGCCTATTTCTTGCTATGACAAGTAGTAAATTATTAAAAATACTACCAAATGTACATTGCTTTCAATTACAACACTGAGGTATATGGTTATTACATTTTATTGTCCTTAAATTCTGAAAAGTGTCATCCTTCAAGGAACATCTATCTGGTTTGTATACCTTTCCCTGCAATACTGAAAAGCCTTTCCACTGGGGCTGAAGCGACAAGAATAGTCAATATCGTATAGCCAGTAATGAAAAATAAGTGTGTGGAAAAAAACCCTCATTGAAAAAACCCTCACCTTTTTTGTATGGGTAGGAAAAAAGCCCTCAAATTAAAAAGATCAAATTAATATTTTTATTCATAATTTTTGAATTGTAAATCTATTACATTATCAACGAAACATAAACATAATGTCAACAAAAAAAACTACATAGCACAATGAACAAGATGTTGACAGGATGGTGACAGATATATTTCTATGACTTGATTTGATACCAAACTCAAGAAAGTGTGAATAGACTGTTTCACGACAAATTCTGCAAACACTAGCTGAATGTTGCAGGGCAGATAACGAAATAAGCTGTTAACATTTCCGCATATGGTTTACTTCACATTTTTTTTTGGAGTTTGGTATCAAATTAAGTCATGGCTGCTTACTTCACAATTTTTTTTCTTATTTCATTATTTTATGTCATAATAAATTCTTTCAATTATTAGTCACAATTCATTCTGCTATATTGTTTTTCTGTCACCATCCTGAGCAGTATAAAGGTTGTGTACAAACAGGAGGCCCAAAGAGCCCAAATATTAAGCCAAAGACTCTAATTGAAAAAACTTGAATCTGACCCCCCCCCCCTCCCCCCCCCCCCCAGCCTGAGATGTCATATACCAACTAGGAAAGAATTCTGACTAGTGAATATGAGGAAGATTTTTGAAGAAATCACCTCACATTGCATAAAGTTAAACTTTGGCTCAAAAGGGGCGCAAAATATCAATCCCAGGGTCCCGATTTGAACAAACTTGAATCTGACCCACCTAGAGATGTTGTATACCAAATATGAAAGGACTCTGATGGTGGATCTGAAGAGATGATTATAAAAGAAATTCCCTCATATTGCACTTAGTTAAAATTCAGGCTCCCATAGGAAGCCCAAATTAATAATCCCGGGACCAGGACCAGGTTTGAACAAACTTGAGTCTTACCCTCCAAGAGATGATGTATATCAAATATTAAAGGATTCTGACTGGATCTTAAGATTTTTAAGAAATTTTCTCATATTGCAGCAAGTTAAAATTCAGGCTCCCATAGGGAACCCAAATATTAACCAAGGAACTCGATTTGAACAAACTTGAATCTGACCCCCCCCCCCCCCCCCCCCCTTAGAGATGATGTATACCAAATATGAGAGGATTCTGACTGGTGAAACTGAAGAAGACTTTTAAAGAATATTCCATGCATTGCACAAAGTTGAAATTTGGACTCCCCTAGGGAGCCCAAATATTAACCCAGCGACTCAATTTCAACAAGCTTGAATCTGACCCTCCTCAGATGTTGTATACCAAACACGGAAAGATTCTGACTGGTGGATCTGAAAAAAGATTTTAAAGAATTTCCTCAAATTGCACCAAGTTAAACTTGGGCTCCAATAGAGAGCCCAAATACTAACTCCGGAACCCGATTTGAACAAATCTAAGTCTGACCCCCTAGAAATGTTGTATACCAAATATGAAAGCATTCTGACTGGTGGATCTGAAGAAGATTTAAAAAAAATTTCCTCAAATTGCACCAAGTAAAACTTTGGCTCGAATAGACAGCCCAAATCTTACCCAGGGACTCGATTTGTACAAATTTGAATCTGATGCCCTAGAGATGTTGTATATAAATATGAAAAGATTCTGACTGGTGGATCTGAAGAAGATTTTTTGAAATTTTGTAAAAATTTATGGGTGCTATCGGAGTTATGCTCCTTCTGGTGCCCCTGTGGGTGCGGCAAGTTATTTATTTTTTTATTTATGCCACATCAGCAGCTAAGCGATATCGTGGTGAGAATTCAGAGGAAAGTAAAACGTCAATATTGTTTGTTTGTTGGTGGTTAACGTCACATATTTATGCACCATGGCTAATCGTGACACGACATGGAGATGAAGTCAAGTTTAGTCAATCGTTGATCAACATGTTGCCCATTTTAGAGGACTTTCACCCCAAGCATTGGTGACTGGGTCCTATTTTACTAGTAAAGCGGAACTGGTTTACCACAGTAAACAAGTGCTGCTTACTTCCGGGGTTCCCACGGGGATAAAACGTCAATATTATGAAGTAAAAGATTGAATAAAAATAAAAGATAACCACAACAGACATGTCAAAGACAAGAATAATTTGAATAACAATGCGTAATGAGATAAGTGAAAGATTTGACTTCTGAATCAACCTGATGAATTGAGACTTGATGAGTCTAGATTAAAATAAAAACATTTTAAAATTTGTTAAAAAGGTTTATTACTTTCAATGAAAGTGTCAATGACACTGTAGCTCAACTTGTCAAGACAAAGACATGTACATGTATAGTATGTGACACAGCAATGACAAACATCTAGGTAATGACCCGATAACAAAGGTACATATAAAGTATTGTAATGGTCTAAATACTGACCGTTGCCTGTAACAAATGTATAGGTAAAGTATTGTAAAGGTGGGTGACAGTCAGATGCTAAACTAGAAAAGAAATCTTCGAGTCCCAGAGTGGGTCTGACTGAACCCCAAAATATTTGTTCTCATAGCACAGTGATAACAAAGGCACCCCAAAACACACTCGTTCCTGTCCCAAGGTGAAAACAAAGGTACCCAAGAAGTTTTGTGAAGATCAGTTCATAAATACGAGGCGAAAAGAAGTTGTGACAAAAAACTGATTGGACCTAATTTCGGTACAAAATGGCCACTGGCAGCCATCTTGAATATTGGACCGCACCCAGAAACACTCATTCTCATCCCAAGGTGATAACAAAGGTACCCAAGAAGTTTTGTGAAAATCAGTTCATAAATACAGCCTCTACTCTGAGCCGTATTGACATGTGTGCTTACATTGTGTAAGTGGCACTGAATAAATCAATGTTCATCAAATTTGCATAATTTCTGCACAAAAAAAACCCCTTACAATATGTGATGTATTCCATGTTACTGAACATTCATACAAAAATTTATTCAAATCAGAGCTTTCATATGGAAGTTCTGTGCAAAAAACAGATTTCTGCATTGTCGGTACAAAATGGCGGCTGGCTGCCCTCGAATTTCGGACAGCACCCAAAAACACTCGTTCTCGTCCCACGGTCATAACAAAGGTACCCAAGAAGTTTCGTAAAGATCGGTTCATAAATACGGCCTCTAGCCCGAGCCGTATCCAATTGTTGACGTAAGGACAGACCGACAGACGGACGACGGGCCATGACAAAAGCTCAAGTTTGGCTTCGCCAAAGTTGAGCTAAAAATGATATAATTTTGTGTGGGCTCATATTGTAAAACATTGTATTGTAAATCCAACTGTGAAGTACTGCCCTCTAACAAGATTAAAATCAGTACAATTTAAGAGAATGTGCTCCACTGACAACACCTGCTGACATGGAACACATTCTGGTCGCATATTACCCTCTAGCAGAAAAGAATGTGTAAGTCGTATGTGACCAATACGACATCGAGTCAGAATAATATGATCTTTTCTACAAAGGTCACTTGTGATCAAATATGTTAGGTCAGAAGCGATGGAGCTTATTATTTGTCGCCCTGTCCCATTCGGCCTGCCAGAGATTTGATGTAGTTAATAATGTGAGGTTTAAAATCACTGAAAGGGACGTTAAAATCAGTGAGAGGCAAGGTTAAAGCCTGTTTTGCTGCATTGTCTGCTTTGGTGTTACCAGCGATACCAACATGTCTGGGTAACCAGTAAAACACGATATCAAATCGGTCAGACATGAGAGTTGTTAAGTTCCTATGAAGTTCCAAAATGAGAAGGTTCTTCAACCTGGGGTTGAGTAAAGCAAGTAAAGAGGAAAGAGAGACAGAAAAAATAATCGACTTCTTTTCCTGCACATTCTCGGTGTGTTCAAGCACGAGTTGAGTAGCCTTAACTTCAGCTGTGAAAATAGATCTCTGATTCGGTATTCTGATTGAGGAGATATGATCACCAGTAACAGCAGCTGATGATACTTTGTCACCATCTTTAGATCCATCCGTATAGATCCTTGTATATGTACTATACTTGGACTTTATTTCAGCATATTTTTGTTTGAACTGCAAGGAATACACGGCAAGTTTACTTGTACAAACTTGAATTGACATGCGATAAGGAACATATACACAAAATTTAGTTCAATTTGGTCAAGTAGTTTGCGAGGAGAAGTCGATACTGTAAAGTTCACGACGGACGGCAAGTGAGCTAAAAACTGATTGGACCCAATTTCTGTACAAAATGGCCACTGGCAGCCATCTTGAATTTTGGACCGCACCAAGAAATACTCATTCTCATCTGGAAGCCAAAAATGGGGTATTTGTTCAAACGGTTATAACTTTTTTCTTATTTCATGTATGTTTATAAAATGGATATCAAAATGTTTGCAATTGATTAGTCTGTCTATTTATGTAATTTCTATTGAGTTTTATGTTATATTTTTTAGTATGTGATATATGATGAGAAAAAAATTTGATTTTTTTGTTATTCACCCCAAAATATCTCCCATAAAGTCAGTGATGAGGCCAAATGAAAATGAAAGTGTCAATGACACTGTAGCTCAACTTGACAAACTTGAAGATCATTGGTACCAATGTTTCTCGATGAAATTTCAACATAACAGCACAACGACAGAGTAATCCATGCATTTTTAAATGTAATCTGTACGACTGGCTAAAGGAAGAATGTTGATACACAAATGCAGTATGTTCAGAGAGGTTATTGTAAATGGCAACTTTTTTCACAGAAATGAATGCTTTTCAACAGCTCTTATCTAAAGTTCATAAATGTGCCCTGTAGGGTGTGCCAAAGGGAAATATTGAGGTCTGACTAAACTAAGTTCTAAGAACGTTGGCAGCGGCAACATTTTTCGATGGAAATGGAAGAAAATCGATAGCTCCCATCTAGACTTGTAATCGCCCTGACTATTTTTCTAGGCGACTTTGGGCTTAGAAGGGCGACATAATCGCCCTAGTCGCCCTAACGGCTGGTCCCTGCTGGAGGGTGTGCCAAAGGGAAATATTAACGTCTTCTGATTGAACTAAGTTCTGAGAACGTTGGCCGCGACAACATTTTTTGACGGAAACGGAAAATGAAAGTGTCAATGACACTGTAGCTCAACTTGACAAGACATGTACATGTATAGTATGTGACACAGCAATGACAAACATCTAGGTAATGACCTGATAACAAAGGTACATATAAAGTATTGTAACGGTCTGTACATAAATACTGAGCATTGCCTGTAACAAATGTATCGGTAAAGTATTGTAAAGGTGGGTCAGTCAGATGCTAAACTAGAAAAGAAATCTGAGTCCCAGAGTGGGGCTGACTGAACCCCAAAATATTTGTTCTCATAGCTGTGATAACAAAGGCACCCCAAAACACACTCATTCCTGTCCCAAGGTGAAAACAAAGGTGCCCAAGAAGTTTCGTGAAGATCAGTTCAAAAATACGAGCTGTATAGAAGTTGTGACAAAAAACTGATTGGACCTAATTTCTGTACAAAATGGCCACTGACAGCCATCTTGAATTTTGAACCGCACTCAGAAACACTCGTTCTCGCCCCAAGGTGATAACAAAGGTACCCAAGAAGTTTCTTGAAGATCGGTTGATAAATACAGCCTCTAGACCGAGCCGTATTGACATGTGCACTTACAGTGTATAAGTAGCACTAAATAAATCAAAATTCATCTAATTTGTATAATTTCTGCACGAGAAAAAACCTGTACTGTATGTGATGTATTCCATTTTACTAAACATTCATACAAAAATTTATTCAAATCAGAACTTTCATTCAGAAGTTCTATACAAAAGACTGATTGCATTAATTTTGGTACAAAGTGGCTGCATGTTGAATTTCGGACCACACCCAAAAACACTGGTTCTCATCCCACGGTGATAACAAAGGTACCCAAGAAGTTTCGTAAAGATCGGTTCATAAAAACGGCCTCTAGCCTGAGACGTATAGAAGTTGTGTACAAAAAACTTGACGACCTAATTTCGGTACAAAATGGCCACTGGCAGCCATCTTGAATTTCAGACCGCACTCAGAAACACTTGTTCTCATCCCAAGGTGATAGCAGAGGTACCCAAGAAGTTTCGTGAAGTTCGGTTGATAAATACAGCCTGTAGCCCGAGCCGTATTGACATGTGTACTTACTGTGTGTAAGTAGCACTGAAAAATTCAAAGTTCATCAAATTTGCATAATTTCTGCACAAGAAAAAAACCTGTATTATATGTGATGTATCCCATGCTACTAAACATTCACACAAAGAATTATTCAAATCAGAGCTTTCATGTGGAAGTTCTGCACAAAAATCTGATTGCACCTAATTTTGTATAAAATGGCTGCCATCGGCCATCTTGAATTTTGGACCGGACCCAAAAACACTCGTTCTCGTCCCACGGTGATACCAAAGTTACCTAAGAAGTTTCGTAAAGACCGGTTCATAAATACAGCCTCTAACCCGAGCCGTATTGGCATTTGCACTTACAGTGCTGAAAGTAACACCAAACAAGCCAAGACCAATAACGGGTCTGGACCTGCGTCGCTGCATGCAACTGAATCGGCAAACAGGAAGTGGCTGCACAGCAGATCTGAAAATTGCATACACGATACAACTGATCATTATCAGGCTCCACATGAAATATAAAATCAATCCCTTGCATAGAAGCCGAGAAAGGTCTGATGAAAAACTTCAATGTTCAGTGGGTACAGTAAAATTTCAAAGTATCAGCAAACAGGAAGTGGCTGCACAGCAGATCTAAAAATTGCTTACACGATACAACTCATCATTATGAAGCAGCAGACCAAATATACAATCAATCCCTTGCATAGAAGCCGAGAAAACCTTGACGGAAAATTTCAATGTTCAGTGGGTACTGTAAAATTTCAAAGTATCGGCAAACAGGAAGTGGCTGCACGGCAGACCTGAAAATTGCAAACACGATACAACTCATCATTATGAAGCAGCAGACCAAATATAAAACCAATCCCTTGCATAGAAGCCGAGAAAGCCTTGACGGAAAATTTCAATGTTCAGTGGGTACAGTAAGTATCGGCAAACAGGAAGTGGCTGCACGGCAGACCTGAAAATTGCATACACGATACAACTCATCATTATGAAGCAGCAGACCAAATATAAAATCATTCCCTTTCATAGAAGCCAAGAAAACTTTGACGGAAGGAGTGTTTCAGACGGACGGACGGAGTCGAGCGGTTGCTAGACCTGCTCTGCCGCTGGTGACGCAGGTAAAAACATCAAAATTGGTCTAATTCGCACAATTTACACACGAGAAAAAAACCTGTATTATATGTGATGTATCCCATGGTACTAAACATTCATACAAAAAATTATTCAAATCAGAGCTTTCATATGGAAGTTCTGTACAAAAAACAGATTTCTGCAACGCTGGTACAAAATGGCGGCTGGCAGCCATCTTGAATTTCGGACTGCACCCAAAAACACTCGTTCTCGTCCCACAGTCATAGCAAAGGGCCCAAGAAGTTTTGTAAAGATCGGTTCATAAATACGGCCTCTTGCCCGAGCTGTATCCAATTGTTGACGTACGGACAGACGGCCAGACAGACGGATGGACAACAGGCCATGACAAAAGCTCAAATTTGGCTTCGCCAAAGTTGAGCTAAAAAAAATGTGCCTCCACTACTTTCTAGATCTATGATTTATAATCTTATATTTAATCTTGGATCAATATGGTCAACACCCTGCATATGTCAGAAACAATTTTGGGCACTGTAATATTTTTCCTTCTGACGAACATTTCGCACCGACACTGTCCCTTTATCAATTGGGAACTGAAATTTTGACAAGAAGGAAACCGGCTTTGTGTCTTTTCATACACAATATGTAAGTAAATTACTTTGAGCAAGTTTTGATTCAAGTTTTTCCAATTCTAATTTTTTTGGTAACAATGATTTTGGTAAATCTTTTCGGTTTGATCTTATAGTTCCACACAGGGACCAGCCTAGGGGGGAATTTTAGGGAGACTTCAAGTCTCCCTCCAGAAAAAATAGGGAGACTGCAGAGTCATGTAGGGAGACTTCATAGGCAAGTGGGGAAAATTAAGAATATTCATGTACCACCCCCGCCACCCCTTCATCTTTTCAATTTATGGTCCTCCATTAACGTACAAATAATCCAGGTCCAGTTGTCTATGATGCATCTGTGCCAGGTTAAAAAATCACAATGCAATTATTGACTGAAAATCCCCCACTGCTACCTTCTACTTCATGACCCCTCACCTCTTCTTCATGATAATCCCCCATCACCCTCCTGTGGTTGCCTTTCAACAAAGTCTACTAAGCTAATAATTTCCTAAGTCTGAAAGTGTGAACAGGACCAGATGTAAGAAGGTTGCTTGGGAGGTACTTTGTTAGTTAATAAACAAAATACATTCTGGGGTCGAGTATTTTGTAAAAGAAATGTCATTCCGCATCATTTTTATGCCGGTGTCATTCCGCGACATTTCATGTCATTCCGATGTTTAGGAGGACCCTTTTTCAAGATCGTCCACATGCACACTTGTGTCCTGTACAAAGCTTTTCTTGACATCACTAAAGCTTTTTTTCATGTGTTTCAATTCCATTCGTGTTTTTCTGGGAATAGACAGCCCAACAGTTAACAGTCGTCAGCAAATCGAAATGAAAATAATGTGTTATAAAATACGTCCGTTGTGTATACATTTTCGGCATCCTAAGCGACGTAACCTACTTTCAAACTGGGTTGTTTGTTGAGTCGCGAAAGTCACCTATTTTCGTTTCGACACTTGAAGCTCCGACTGGAACACAACAAAATAGAAATAAAAAAATCCGCCAAAAGTGACAATGGACAATTGCTTGTCGTGTGATTTCAAATAAATGGACGTTTATTTGACGAATTAAAATGCCCATTTATCACACTCGAGCACATTCGATTTTTTAAAATACTCGTTTTAATGTAAACCTCGCATCACTCAGTTCAGCCTTTTCTCCACATGCACACTTGTGTCCTGTACAAAGCTTTTCTTGACATCACTAAAGCTTTTTTTCATGTGTTTCAATTCCATTCGTGTTTTTCTGGGAATAGACAGCCCAACAGTTAACAGTCGTCAGCAAATCGAAATGAAAATAATGTGTTATAAAATACGTCCGTTGTGTATACATTTTCGGCATCCTAAGCGACGTAACCTACTTTCAAACTGGGTTGTTTGTTGAGTCGCGTAAGTCACCTATTTTCGTTTCGACACTTGAAGCTCCGACTGGAACGCAACAAAATAGAAATAAAAAAATCCGCCAAAAGTGACAATGGACAATTGCTTGTCGTGTGATTTCAAATAAATGGACGTTTATTTGACGAATTAAAATGCCCATTTATCACACTCAAGCACATTCGATTTTTTAAAATACTCGTTTTCATGTAAACCTCGCATCACTCAGTTCAGCCTTTTCTCATTTTGGCCAATTTTTAGAGGGCGACTTGTAATCGCCCCGACTATTTTTCTAGGCGACTTTGGGCTTAGAAGGGCGACTTGATCGCCCTAGTCGCCCTCACGGCTGGTCCCTGGTTCCACATGCATATATAAAGTTCAACACTTGAATAAAAGTTATTTATATAAACCAAACAATTTTTGCCAAACGGGAGAACACAGATCCATTACTACGCAGTGGGTCAAACCCTTTTCTTGCTTTCCTTCCTTTCCAGTATATACCTGAAAATTGTACAGATAACCTGTTTGCTTCACAAAGTGTCCCAACTTTTATCGGTTTAGCTGCATGGTACTGGCAAAATAACAAACGGCCTTTATATTTTATCATACTTTCATCCAAAGAAAAGTTTCTGTGTGGAGTGTAAACGATATTAAATTTTTCGGATAAATATTCCAAAAACCAGCAAATTTTAATAAGTTTATCACTTTTAGAACCCCCCACCCCCCCTCCCCGGCCCAGGTTCTTGATCATTGTGCAAGTGCAAATATCTCCAAATAAGATTAAATTTATCCCAAGGCATAATATTGGTAAAATGTGTACGAAAAAGTGTTTTTTTCACCCTCCAATAATCAGTTCGGCAGGGCAGACGTAGAATGCCCGGATGCATCTTCCAAATGTAAAGGGTAAGTACGTATGCATGTGTATGCTGAATGCAAAGAGTTAACCCATTCAAACACTTATGTGGTTCTGTCTATATATCAAAGCAACATTTTGTAAAAAATAAATCCAAATACATCTATGTTACAAAATACAAAAAATTAAAATGCTTACAGAGTCTATCAGCAATTTGGAACAGTAGAAACACACACAACGAAGAATTTTGATTGTCTTTGTGAAGAATCCCACATGATACACAGGTTTTGCTAATTCAATGTGACCAAAATGTCCAGGACATTCTGTCATATTACCAGCACAGGTTTGACATCTTGACAATCTGTCAACAACACCCTGTCGAGGGTCCATGAGTCCACCCAATTTGGGTCGGCCACCTTCTGTTGTTTCGGAGTATTTGATGCCACCTTCGGTAACCGACATTCGTCTCTGAAATAAGAAAACAATATAGCATATACTCAAAAAGTTCAATGATAGAGTTCTATTCTTACATAACTCAAACTATTTATTTATCAGTGTTTAAGGTCAAATACATGTGCACAATGGCTAATCATGACCATGAGTTTTATAGGTGGAGAAAGCCAGAATACCCGATATACACTCAAACAAGTTCAATGATAAGAGGTCTGTTCCTATCTTGACGTCTTGATGTATCAGAGAAAAAGGGGTATCCTGAGAAAGTTCCAAGAGATCGAGCCGACTTGGTTTGCAAAACTGAATTGAGTAACTGGTTGATTTATTTATTAGTGTTTATGGAAACATTCTACACAAAGGCTAATCGTGACAGCAACAGATATAAACAGGGACTGACAGGAAAGGAGAGGGATTGCTCTCTCTTGCCATCACTCTAAACCTTTCACTTGGGAAGCAATGAACCCTTTGACAGGCATGGATTTCTGAAAAATCCAGGGTGGCAATAAATCGCTCACCCGGAACCTACTCAGGTGAGCAAATTTCTCTCCTGAAATCTTTTTCACTTTTTTGCTTCACAAAGATCTTCTAAAGACTTGGTTAATACCAGGATGGGTAATTTCTCCTTCGAGTGCATTCAAGCCAATCAATTTTAAATGAATAAAATGTCAATGAATGAACCTGTATTCATTTTTTACTATCCCCTCCACCCCAGTGTGGTCAGACTGATCAAGAAGTTCAGGGGGACTGGTACATGTAGTGGCCGACACACACGTGTACCCAGCATATTCTGTACACACGTTCCATTGTCTGTCACCATCGAAAATCGCTGAAAGTAGGCGAGCAAAAAAAAGGCTTATGCCGGATTAAATTGCGTGAGCAGTTAAGGCAACCTAAAAATGACTTGCGTCAGAATTCCATGACTGCTTTGATACCTTTGTACATGTTATTACGAACAATTCAAACAGCATGTTGATACTTTGTGGTCATTTGCTTTATTATTTATCGATTTTTTGAAGACTCAACCTCAAATTCCTCTTTTCTCCCGAATAGTGCTCAATGATAACCGTTGAGCCAAATGCTATCGCAACTTGAAATGCTGATATAATCCTGTTATCAAGACTTCTTAATTGGTTGAGCACTAGAAGACACTATCAGGGCTTTCAAAAAATGATGAAAAAATTGGGCAGCAATTGCCCTATAGGCTATGGTACAATTTACCTTAGTCAGAAACAGAGGCCAAAAACAAACAGGGACCATACCTCTACCAAACATGAATGGACGAAACTCTAGGTACGAGAGCATCCGTTCCCCCAAGCTGCCCTATCACCATACCAGAGCACATTAAAATCCAACAACTGATGCTCGAGTTATAATACAAAATGTCCCTACAGATGGACACCTAGACTATATACTCCCTCAAAAATTGTTCGGGGACACACTGCACTTTGTCCTATAGGGTATGGTGCAATTTACCTTAATCAGAAACAGGGGCCAAAAACAAACAGGGGATGTAACTCTACCAAACATGAATGGACGAAACGCTAGGTACGAGGACACCCGTTCCCCTCAAGCTGCCCTATCACCATACCAAAGAACATTAAAATCTGACAACTGATGCTAGAGTTATAATACAAAATGTTTGTATGGACGGAAGTACAGAGACCTCGACTATATACCCCCGAAATAATTTTTCAGGGGCATAATAATTTGAAGTGTACACTGTACTAAAGGACTGAGGAATGAGTTAATGTTTTTCAACAAAAGTTACAACAAATTATTCCAAAACGAGTCTTCCTATAGTTACAATGAAATCCCTTAAAAAATATGGCCTGTAGACTGCTGGTAGTGTTCAGGCTTTGGGTCTGTGTAGCCATCGTGGGTGACCGATCACAACCCAAAAGGGGGCGTTCTCATCTAGACATTATACTGAGTGATCCTATAAAGTTACAATGAAATCCTTTCATAAATGCCACCTGAAGTCTGAAATTTCGGACCACACCCAAAAACACTCGTTCTCATCCACGGTGATAACAAAGGTACCCAAGAAGTTTCGTAAAGATCGGTTCATAAATACGGCCTCTAGCCTGAGCCGTATAGAAGTTGTGTACAAAAAAACTGATTAGACCTAATTTCAGTACAAAATGGCCACTGGCAGCCATCTTGAATTTTGGACTGCACTCAGAAACACTCGTTCTCATCCCAAGTTGATAACAAAGGTACCCAAAAAGTTTTGTGAAGATCGGCTAGCCCGAGCCGTATTGACATGTGTACTTACTGTAAGAAGCACTGAAAAAATCAAAGTTCATCTACTTTGCATAATTTCTGCACGAGAAAAAAACCTGTATTATATGTGATGTATCCCATGGTACTAAACATTCACACAAAAAATTATTCAAATCAGCGCTTTCATATGGAAGTTCTGTGCAAAAATCTGACTGCACCTAATTTTGTACAAAATGGCTGCCATCGGCCATCTTGAATTTCAGACCACACCCAAAAACACTAGTTCTCATCCCACGGTGATACCAAAGGTACCCAAGAAGTTTCGGAAAGATTGGTTTATAAATACAGCCTCTAGCCCAAGCCATATTGGCATTTGCACTTATAGTGCTGAAAATAACACTAAATACATCAAAGTTAGTCCAATTTGCATAATTTACGTACAAGAAAAAAAAACATATTATATGTGATGTATCCCATGGTACTAAACATTCATACAAAAAATTATTCAAATCAGCGCTTTCATATGGAAGTTCTGCACAAAAATCCGTTTGTACAAAATGGCTACCGGCGGCCAACTTGACCTTCAGATCAGACCCCAAAACACTCGTTCTCGTCCCACGGTCATAACAAAGGTACCCAAGAAGTTTTGTAAAGATCGGTTCATAAATACGGCCTCTAGTCCAAGCCGTATTGAATTGTTGACGGACAAATGGACGACTGGCCATGGCATAAGCTCAAATTTGGCTTCGCCAAAGTTGAGCTAAAATTTTAAAAAGTTATAGTAATTTATATATTTTTTATACTTACCAATGACCCAGACTTAGCTGGTGCTAACTCTAAAATAGTTAGGGCCAAATGCCAATTTTACCCCCCAGTCACCAAATTTGCATCTAAAACGAAAAAATACATGTCCTATATGGTCCTCCATAGTTTTACTCCACTGCGCATGCACAGTGTCAAGGAGGTCTCGAAACTGCTGCCAAAAGTCATTCTTACAACCAGTGCCTGGTAAGCGTTATGTACGCAGCGGGGAGGCAAGAGTTCCCAACTCCTGGGAGGGCCACCCCCATCTGGGTCATTGGAAAGTATAAAAAATATATAAATTACTATAAATTTTTTAACATTTTTATACTGTACCAATGACCCAGACTTAGCTGAATAGTAAAAAGGTTGGAGGGCCTAGGACATAAGGAAAATCCAATAGACTCAATTACCTATAACAGACCTATCCCCTCAATGAGAAAAGGAGATAGGCTACATGTATCTTTCTTATTTGTATCAAAAAAGAAAGACACAACACCATTCTGTAATTGAGTACAATAATATCAATGACCTCTATAAACAGTATAGTATAACCCTTTATACTAATATTTTTAAAAGGAAAGCCAATAAAAACGGGAGTCTAGAGAAATGAGACTCTATATACTCATTTAAAAGTGTTCGAGGATTGTATATTAAATTAATCACGTGATATATACAGATACTTCTCACCAATCAACACTTTAAAAAATATTACACAGATGAGTAAACATAGGCTTTACCCTTAAAATCATCTCGGAACCGACCGGAATTACTGACTCTAAGGGAGATATTCCCTTGCTTTACCCTATAAAGCAGGTGACCTAAGGGAACCCCCCCCCCCCCCCCTTCCCCTTGCCCTGGATCAAATACTCCAGAGCAATGACGGCAGCAGGACGGAGTCACTGCCAGAACCGAAGACCTATACACATATAGTTGCCACTGTTTAGTAGACGACATTCTGAGTAAAAAAAATAACGGACCTAAACAATGAAGATCTGCAGAAAGGACTCAACATTCTCAGATACAAAATCGTGAAAATGGAGGGCCAAGACCAATATGCAGCCCTCAATAGATCTGTAATAGCAACATTATTAGTCTAAGCCCATGATGTAGAAGAACTCTTACTTCATGAGCTTAAAACTAAAGCACAGACTGCTGAATGAAGATATAATCATAAGCAGAACTGATAGTAGATTGAATCCATCTGACCACAGAATGGACCGAAATGTGGAGGAAGCTTCCACTGCATGCCCCACAACAGACGCCTGAGAAAATTAATCCACAGTCTTTGTGGAGCTAGAGAAGCTACCAACAGAATTTGCATTGAAATAATTACATTTGAGCAATATCTGTTGAATCAACGGCGTTGGAAGATACGTATATCTTATTATTCCATCTCACAAGAACAATAGAGCGTTTACTGCAAACGCTCGAAGATCGAAACATTATGACACATACGTCTGCAACTGATTGTTGAGATGCGTCGCAAATAAATCGATCATTGGCTGCTCTCCTTGGTAGCAATCTGATTGAAACCTTGTTTGTTGGAAGTCCATTCTGGTGGCAACAAACGGCCTCTCCATGAAGGGAGTCCGCTAATACGTTCAGACGACCAGGAATATGACGGACTAGTAGGAGAACTTGATGTTCTAGTACCAACCTAAAGATTCAATCCGTTAACATAAATAACAGGATGGAATGAGTGCCTCCATAATTCCGAAAATACGCTAATACCGTTGAGTTGTCGGACAGAATTAGCATATGAACATTCTGAATAACGTTCCTCCAATAACGTAGCGCAAGCCAAAATGACATCATTCTTGATGTTTGTGTGCTTGATAAGGAACTACGGAAACAAAAGACCCTGGCACTTTAATCCGTTGGGTTCAATGAAACTACCATATCTGTTTGACTGGTATTCGTAAAAACTGAAAAATCTGGCAATTGCAGTGGAACTACTTGAGTTAAGCACTGAAAACTTGCCCAAGTCTGCATCTCTTATTCACTTGATTTGACAAGAAGATGTCTGTATCGAGCAAAAGAAACTTCACCCTCCAATTCTGAATTAAAAGAAATTTGGAGAGGACAAATGCGTAACCGCCCCATTGGAATAAATTCATGGCAGATCCGCACAATGTATCAGTCACATGAGATCTCTCGCTGAGACCTTGTCTGAGCGAAGACAATAGCGAGCATAACGACGGATTAATTTCGCTCTGGCTAACGGCAGACGAATAAGAATGTTATGCGTCTCGAAGCTCATCCCCCGGTGGGTAAATGACTTGGACAAAACCAGATCCGACTTCTGCTCATTTACTTATGAAACCGAGACGTCGGATCAAAAGAAGCAGAATCTGCACATCGTTCTGAAGCGTTAACTCATTGCCATACCTCTGAAGAATATCGTCCAGGTAAGCCGGCGTTACCGCAGACGAATGAGCTTGGAAATGAGTCATTACCGAGTTCATTATTCGAGTGAATGCCCAGGGTGCTAGATTCAGACCAAAGCACATCGCTCGGAACTGATAAACAACACCTAGGACAGCGAAGCGAAGATACTTTCTAACGCCGGATGTACCATGACGTGAAAGTACGCATCCTTGAGGTCTATGCTTGCAGCATAGTTGTTCACTCGAATGCTCGCTCTGACCGATCGAATGGTCTCCATATAAAACTTAGGAGCCACGAGATCAGCTTGTTTATCCAGCTTAAGTCGATCACTGGATGGAACGAGCCGTCTGCCTTCGGAACCAGAAAAAGATGGCTGTAGAAACCTGGAGATTCCTGATTTTCTACGACCTCTATCACGTTCTTCGTTAAAAGAGACTGGACTTCTGATAGAAGTGCCATTCTTTTCTGACAATTTGACGGAAGCTGAGTCCATCTTGGACTTCGAGTTAATGGAGGTTTGCCTTTGAAGGACAGTTTTAGCCCTTCCGAAATAACCCCTCGAACCCAAGGGTCCTCCGTAATCGATTCCCAATTGCTTGAGAAACTCGACAGTCTTCTGCCCACCGGAACGCGAAAGAGGTCTAGACCACCACCTCCTGGATCCGCGGGGCTTGCAGTAGGAGAAACCACTGCTCCGCGACCCGCACCTCGCCCCATCGGCCTAGGGGGCGCCTGACCGGTTATTTCGGCCAGCGTAACGGCCCCTAGTCGAGTCGCCACTCTGCCGGTCCCTCGAGTAAGACAGAGGGCGCATAGGAATCTCTATAGGAACTTCCCCTGGACGAACTTGTCCCGGAAGTGCCTGGCCTACCCCTGTCTGCTGGTTCCGATTTCTTGGAAGCAGACTTAAACAGCAGAGAGTCCGAAGCTTTCTTTGTTAATTTATCATATATATCAGAAAGTTTGCCACTGAAGAGAAACTCTCCAGAGACCGTAGCGACTCTAAGAGAGTTTTTCACCTTACTGTCCACGCGTGTGGAAGTAGCCAGGGCCACGTCACGTCTAGCTAACTCCAGATTTGCCACTGAAAGGGCGGAGTTGTAAGTGGAAAAAGCTATGGCCCTGGACAGAACTCTTAAAGACGTTTGTACGTCTTGAAATTCAGGTCCTTCAAAGCGTAATGACAATGCTCTAGTAAGGTGATCTGTGTAGGAAAGAGCGTCTAAACTAACTCTGTTAGACGATATCGTCGTTTCCATCGCAGACGACGGAAGAGACAGACGACGACATGGATATATCAAGGTCTTCAGTCTGGTCGTCTAAACGCAGAGGAACTCTCTGGATGCCCTGACCTGCCATATCAAACTTGTTCCTTTGATTAATAAACGGCAGCTGTACAGCAGATGCCAGTAGGAAGGCTGACCTGTCCGTCTTGTTGGCAAGTTTATCAATGGCGTCATTCAACAATTCAAAAATCCGAGAGACATTCTTGGATTGTGGAGGAAATTCCAGGACAATGTCTCTAAACCGATTAAAAAATTTGGTGTCCAGTGGCGCTATCACCCTCCTATCCGGCTGAGCAGCATTTTGGTCCGGCGGAACAACTTCTGGAATTCTACTGCTATTTTATGTTGTTCCGAAAGGGAAATATCTAATTCATCAGAGTCCCTTTTGCCATCCTGTCGGACCTCATGTAAATCATGTAAATCTTGGTCGTCCGCACCCGATCCAGCATCTTCTTACATTTCACAGAGGCTCTGCAAGTTGCTGTGATTAACTTTGCTATCTGTGATAGCACATCCGTTACGGAGGCCTGGGGAGCGGCGGTCTTATTGGATTTAGCCGCCGGAAGCTCCCTGGACGTTACATCCTGCATACTTCTTTTATGCGAACGTCCGGATGAAGAAGGCCTTGTATCCCTGGCTACTGGATGGCGTGACATGGTCGCCATGGAATCCCTGGTCGGCGAAGCTGACTGTAATTCACTGGCCACGTAGCCAAGGTGCGGTCGAGTGTGCTGCTGAGAGGATACGGAAGCCCTATAGGTAGCCTCGCCGGACTGCCTATAAACTGGAGCGTCTCGCGCGGCGGGCGTATGCTCTGACTGCATAACACTACGGACTGCAACATCTGGTCCCAGATGCTGCTGTATGAGAGAGGGGCCTCTCTCGTTTGCAGCCCGTGCCGAGCTGGACAAGCTAATCACCGGACTGTCAGGCTTCCTCTGATCCATCCTCCTTTCCTTCGTCACTGGGTGTGCACGTGGATGTTTTATAGTGCTCCAACACCCGACTCTCTCTGCTGGACCGCAGCGGATGAACCCGGGTGCTGCCCCATTCGGTGAATGGACGCAACCCTTGTCGAGCTAGCGGACGTCAACCCCTTCAGGTTCCTTTCAGGTAATAGACGAATCTCCATGAGCACTTTTGCCGCTAGCTCTTCGCTTGTGTGTGACGACGGAGGCACACTTCTGGACGACATCACAGAAACCCTGTTCTTGTTCCTCTGAAAAAGAGAGTGGAATACTAGAGTGACTCTGAGGAGAAAGAACCGGAATGGACCTTTCTCCAGGAACAACATACTGTGACACATGTTTCCAACGTTTTTCATCCCATTTGAAACACACAGAACAAAGATCAGTGCGAGTACAGAGAGAACAATTAATACAGAGATCATGAGAATCATAGGAAGATTTCCTCCTATTACAATTTGAACAATAATCATTCATTGTGAAATGTAAACAATCAAAGTACTCGCACTAATCCTTGAAAATAAAGATACATAATACAACAATCCATTATATTCATTAATAAATAATGATTTGAAAAGAAAACATTTTTTCAAAAAAAAAAAAAATTTTCAGAAGAGCCCAAGTTCCCAAAGGGAACCCTGAGACCAATGGATCCCAAAAAAGCCTAAGTGTGGACAAAAATTTAAATTCATTTTGAAAAAATTAATGAGACACTTACGGACAATAATAATGTATCTTACTATGAATAAGAGATGCAGAAGACAAATAATCACTATCATCAGTAACCGTTGTCAACCTTAGCAAAAGTGTCAACAAACCGGAAACGTAACTCCAGGCACTGAAACAAACATGGCCCGAAATCAGTCACCAATTAAAACACTATCTGATGCAAAACAGAGGCTTCCAGAGAAGAAACTGTAGAACATCAGATGGTAGATGCAGACCAAAACGCCTAAACACCCCTGGGTGAGGACGTAAACATGGGGAAAAAACAGAAATAAATCTGTTACCAAGCCAAAACTCCCAAGAAATTTTAGTAACAAACATTACAAAAAATAAGCCAAAACATGGGAGAATGGCTAGGGGGGAATAAGGAAGGTAGAGAGGAAACACTGATCAAACAATGGTACTTCATAGCAAGAATGACAACATCAGGGCTATGCCTTGAAAAAAGGCAACTAGAAATAATTTCATAAAATAATTATAAGTTACAGCCGTGAACATTTTCTTGTACTAAATTTTTTCCTCTCCTCCTTATGTATCCTCTTTATTTCCATCATTTCTCTCATGAAAATGTGTCTGGCATCATGAAACCTGAGATTTGAAAGCACAAATAACAGAGAAGTGTGACTGTTTTGAGGGCCAAACAAAGAATGATAATTGGCGCCAATTTCAGGACCTCCTTGACACTGCGCATGCGCAGAGGAGAACATGTATGAAGGACCATATAGGACATGTATTTTTCAGTTTTTGATGCAAATTTTGGGGATTGGGGGGGGGGGGGGGGGCAAAATTTGTGTTTGGCCCTGAATTAAGGAGTTAGCACCAGCTAAGTCTGGGTCATTGGTACAGTATAAAAATATAGGTAATGTGTAACAATTTCGTAAAATAATTATAAGTTACAGCCCTGAACATTTGTTTCCACTGTTTTTTCCTCTCCACCTTCTATTTCCACCATATATGCACCATTTCCCTCATAAATATGCGTCTGGCATTTTTAAAACTGAGATTTACAAGCACAAATAACAGTGAAGTGTAAGTGTATTGAGGGCCAAACAAAGAATGACTTTTGGCGGCAGTTTCGAGACCTCCTTGACACTGTGCATGCGCAGTGGAGTAAAAGTATGAAGGACCATATAGGACATGTATTTTTCGGTTTTAGATGCAAATTTTGGGAATTGGGTGGTAAAATTTGCATTTGGCCCTAAATATTTTAGAGTTAGCACCAGCTAAGTCTGGGTCATTGGTACAGTCTAAAAATATACGGTCCTTCAAACCAAGTTTAAAGTGAGGAAATGGGTGCAGAATGGGTAAAAATCGTGACATCAAGCCGTAGCTGTCACGGGTGGTGCAATCTCACAAAATTTTAAGTTCATCAAGGGCCATAACTCCAAGAAAAATATTTGGAACAACACATGCATTAAACAGTGGCTAGACATCAATAAGATACACTTACATGTCAAATATAAAGTCATTCCATCAAGTATTTCAAAAGTTATTGAGTTTTGAAACTCGTTGGTCGCAGACAGACCAACATTGCAACTTATAGAGATGCTAGTCGCAGCTAAAAAAAAAAAAAAAAAAGACAAAAATAGGTTACCCGATAGCTTTTGTTGGAACCCAAAAGTAGGTTCCGTGGGGTTCCCAGACATCAATTACAAAGAACCAGTTCCATGAATTCCAGAAATCTGCATGCTTGCCTAAATGACCAGAAAAACCAAGGTGCGAGTTTTGGAATTTATCCCAACACAGCCATCATTGCATTTTGAAGAATTTAGATTTTCTGGCTTTGTCCAGGGATATCTAAGCATATTTGGCCACAAGTTGTTGCATGAAATACTATGATTATCAGTACTGGTACATATAGGAACCACTGATGCCAATTCAACTCGAATTGAATGTGCATATTTTTCAAGTTCAATACATTCACAATCTTCATTTTGATAAATTTTTTATTTTGAAATATCAAAGCATGCTAATTTTCCTTACTTATATTTATATGGCATCTTAAAATAGTCTGTATCCAGCCAGATGCCATTTTGAAACTAGACAAAGAGAGGGCGGCGGAGGTTCCAACCGGCCCTCACCAGGAATATAACTAGTAAATATTTCCATTTATTTGGCAAAATGGAATCTGCTTAGGCAGGGCTGGAGGACAAGATGCAAGCATTGATTTTCTGATAGATAGCCTACTCTCCTCTGCCAAATAATAGTGATGAGCAAATATGAGGCTGCACATATGGGGGTTCAATAAAAGTGATGGTGCCAAATAACAGTGATGACAGGCCTACCAAAAGTTATGGAACTGATAGCTCAGTTCCAAATAATTCCCACAATACCATTTGACAAAACCTGTGTTTCTCACTTCTGTTATTTATATTTATCTATGGAGGTTTAACGATACTTTCCCTGACCAGAGGCACTTTGCCTCAGATGTTTATTCACGTAAATTCAACATGGATCAAAAGAATGAAAGGGGATCGGGTACACAAAGGTAGGACAATACACAAAACTTTTTAAAAAATTTTAAATCCGGACAAGCCTGGATGGTGTACATCACTGAAATGTTACATTTTCTTTAAACAAATGCCATTTTCGGGTGTTGTAGTAGACTTGTTGATCAGATATTATTACAGTAACTCATTTTAATAACCATGATGGTGCCCAATAATCTTGATGCTGTCTGTTTTCTCTAAAAATTGAGAAGTGAGGTCACTTTTATTTGGCGGGGGAGAATAGCTGACTAGTGTGCAAGCTTGTATCAGTTCTTCCATGGCGAATTTTAGTTTATATCACTGCATTGAATCTCCATTTTGTAACTTGGCACATAATTTATTGCAGTTATTTCTATCTGTTCTTCGGTGAACTTTGCAGTGTCATGAAGGCCAAACTGGATGATGTCATGAATTGACATAGGGTTTGTAAGAAATGGATTGCCAACATGGGGAATGAAGCTGGAGAGTAACCTTATCAGGGAAAGGGTGCTTGGGGATTGCAACAGAAACTGACGAGCAGGAATGTACTAGACCAAGTGCTCTTTAATAAGGTTGTACAAAAAGGAAGCCCCAGCTTTTGAGGCGTACCAGATGGGTCTTATGGGAGAGTCTTTGTTGTTCAAAACAGATTGAAGTCACTGAAGTTGATGGGAATAGACCATTTTTACGTAGTGCCATCTTATATCTGGGACTCGATATGTCCACTCAAAACCAGCCATTCAGATTTGTTACTAAAAATGGCACCCAAGTCCAATGTAGTGTACTGAACGCTGCATTGATATCGTTTCTTTCCAGTTCATATTTTTTGTCATTGCTGTCGTTCTTTTGAAACAAAATTTCATTGTGTGCTTGCCTGTCATTCTTCGAACGAAACATCTTAGCTTTAAAAGTGGCGATGGTCTATTGTAGCCGAGAGTTGTGATGAACGTCGGAACGGTCACAAATGATTGTAACTCGAAAATGATATATTAATAACATCGCAAAATACATAAATTTCTAACACTCAACCATTGTTCTCTTCGGGGATGAGAACAAACGCAGATTCGGTAAATTGTCGAATTTTAATTGATAAAACCTGAGAAGAAAAATGAAGCTTTCAATGCCGATCAACAGCTCAGTACACCCGTGCGCAATTTTGATCAATAAAGCCGGTTTGTGGGAGTAAATTCATGGACTGATATAAGCTTCATACACCGTAACCTTAAAATAGGTTATGGTGTGCCTAGCATACCGTAATCTGTAGGTTTCTGTAGTGTAGATATAAGGTAAATTATTAAGGTAATCAGTTTCCTCTCGTAACCTAATAACAGGTCTCGAGTTTATATAGTTCAGCGATCCGAACGTAGTGGCTACCCCTCTACGTTCAGATTCTTCCCATTCAATCCTATAGAAAAAGTTCCAATCAAGTTTTTATGGGAACTCAAAACTCGAAATTAGGAATATATATATCACGCTTTCGCCCATATTACCGGCTGCCATTGATAGTACATGTATTTCCTTACATTTGGGCAGAGTTTATTGATCCAAACTATGTTTTGTTCTTTAATTGTCGTCATTTGACTACTCGTGAGGCGTCAACGGAGATTTCGAAATCTGCCATGTTTTTGTATAAATGTAAAACAGTAAAAACAATAACCCGGTAATGGCGCCGAAACGAATAGACCTTTTTATCGATGCAGAATCGGAAATTCGATCGCAATTGCACAGAAGGGGGTTGATAATCTGCTCTGTGCGAATGCAACCGAGTTCGATGACCTTCTCTGCGCGAATGAGATCGAGATTCCGAATCGATAAAAAGGTCAATTCATTTCGGCACCATTACCGGGTTATTGTTTTTACTGTTTTATATTTATACAAAAAACATGGCCGATTTCGAAATCTCCGTTGACGTCTCACGAGTACTCAAATGACGACAAAGAATAAAACATAGTTTGGATCAATAAACTCTGCCCAATGTAAGGAAATACGTGTACTATCGATTGCAGCCGGTAATATGAGCGAAAGCTTGATATATATTCCTAATTTCGAGTTTTGAGTTCCCATAAAAACTTTATGGGAACTTTTTCTATAGGACTGAATGGGAAGAATCTGAACGTAGAGGGGTAGCCACTACGTTTGGATCGCTGAACTAGAGTTTATAGAAACACGTAACCTCCCCCATAACCTAACCTATAGGTTACAGCTTATGTCGAACCCTGAGATTGAGTCCCGGATGTAAGATGGTGCCATGTAAAAATGGTCCATAAATTAATCAGGAAAGGCAGGGAAAGGGTGAGCGAAATATGTACTTTAGGAGTAATGGAGACCTTCGAAGATTTCATTTTTGAATGCCCCAAATATTTGCTTAGTAGAATGAGACTCCTGAAAAATAATGAAAAAATGTGATGAAAACATGATGAAGTATAATTGGAATTTTGATGGGGAATGACAATGAGGGATTAAAAGTAAAACCTACTATTTCTTCGGGACCAAGAATACCGAACTGTACTCTTTTTACATCCCGTAATGGGGCATTGGAGTCGCCAACGTAAGCCATTTTTCTTCAGTTTCCAAATGTGAAACGTCGCGAAAAGGCGAAAAAGAAAAATAAAAGTTTTGGACTGGGTGACAGTGAATCCAAGAGTATTTTTTCGCTTATATCTGCATTTCCAATCTGTTGTCGCCAGATGTAGGTTCTCGGACGAAATGTCGTGTCATCATTTGACGGTCAAATTTTAAATAAGCAGATTTCACAATGATTGCGCAATTACGTTCCCTTCTCTAACTGCAACAACAAAGTTGAGCCGAAGGTATGAACACCGGTCAGTCAATTTCCTCCTTTTATAGATTTTGCAAATCTGTGGGGTTTCTTTTTGTATAAAATGGAAAATTGATGAAGGGGGATAATCCCCACGTCATCGGAAGAGGCGCTGAAGTTGTTATTTTTTTTTTTTTTTGGAAGTTGTTCACGATGTCAAACGGAATTCCCCGAACCTTACCTCGGGTTGAAAAAATCCCCAATCCAGCGGACGTTGAGATCTTTCGATCGCAGATCGTTCAACTTTCAGTGACCAGTTGAAAGTCAACTGAACTAGCTTTGCCGCTTTGTTCTAGTAATCGCTTGCGGTTAGTAACCACAATCGATTACTAGAACAAAACGGCCAAACTGGTTCGGCTGACTTTCATTATATACACCCAAACGCAGTTAAGAGAACCGCATCAACAACCGATGTTCTATCTCTCTCAAAACGACAATTTAATACTTTCAAGGCTTCTGATATTTCACACGCGCTTAGAAATGATTACCTCTTTGCATGCTGCTGGCGGATATTCCTGCCTAGCACAGGGTTTCTCCCGTTACTGAAATAAGTATATGTTGGGCACATTTAATTATATTTGCACCGTGTAAATTGAATGGATGTTTTTCCCAATGATTTCTTGTTTAAAACTTATTTTAATTTTTAGCTCAACTTTGGCGAAGCCAAATTTGAGCTCGTGCCATGGCCAGTTGTCCGTCTGTCCGTCTGTCCGTCAACAATTCAATACGGCTCGGGCTAGAGGCCGTATTTATGAACCGATCTTTACGAAACTTCTTGGGTACCTTTGTTATGACTGGGACGAGAACGAGTGTTTTGGGGTCCGATCCGAAATTCAAGTTGGCTGCCAGCCGCCATTTTGTACCGACGATGCAGAAATCTGTTGTTTTGTACAGAACTTCCATATGAAAGCTCTGATTTGAATAATTTTTTTTGTATGAATGTTTAGTACCATGGGATACATCACATATAATACGTTTTTTTTTCTCATACGTAAATTATGCAACTTAGACTAACTTTGATGTATTTAGTGTTACTTTCAGCACTGTAAGTGCAAATGCCAATACCCTTATAAAAAAGTACCATGGTAAATCCCAAAATACCCCGGTAATACCATGGTATTACCAGGGTATTTTGGGATTTACCATGGTATTTTTTATAAGGGTATACGGCTCGGGCTAGAGCCGTATTTATAAACCGATCTTTACGAAACTTCTTGGGTACCTTTGGTATCACCGTGGGACGAGAACGAGTGTTTTGGGGTGCGGTCAGAAATTCTAGATGGCCGATGGCAGCCATTTTGTACAAAATTAGGTGCAATCAGATTTTTGCACAGAACATCCATATGAAAGTGCTGACTTGAATAATGTTTTGTGTGAATGTTTAGTACCATGATATACATCACATATAATACGGGGTTTTTTCTCGTGCAGAAATTATGCAAATTAGATGAGCTTTGTTCAGTGCTACTTAAACACAGTAAGTGCACATGTCAATACGGCTCGGGCTAGAGGCTGTATTTATCAACCGATCTTCAGGAAACTTATTGGGTACCTCTGTTATCACCTTGGGATGAGAACGAGTGTTTCTGAGTGCGGTCCAAGATTCAAGATGGCTGCCAGTGGCCATTTCGTACCGAAATTAGGTCTAATCAGTTTTTTGTACACAACTTCTATACGGCTCAGGCTACAGGCCGTATTTATGAACCGATCTTTACGAAACGTCTTGGGGACCTTTGTTATCATTGTGGGATGAGAACCAGCGTTTTGGGGTGTGGTCCGAAATTCAAGATGTCCACCAGCAGCCATTTTGTACCAAAATTAGTGCAATCAGTCTTTTGTACAGAACTTCTGCATGAAAGTTCTGATTTGAATAAATTTTTATAGGAATGTTTAGTAAAATGGAATACATCACATACAGTACGGGTTTTTTCTCGTGCAGAAATTATGCAAATTAGATGAATTTTGATTTATTTAGTGCTACTTATACACTGTAAGTGCACATGTCAATACGGCTCGGGCTAGAGGCTGTATTTATCAACCGATCTTCAGGAAACTTCTTGGGTACCTTTGTTATCACCTTGAGACGAGAAGGAGTGTTTCTGAGTGCGGTCCAAAATTCAAGATGGCTGCCAGTGGCCAAATTAGGTCCAATCAGTTTTTTGTAACATCTTCTATACAGCTCGTATTTATGAACTGATCTTCTCGAAACTTCTTGGGTACCTTTGTTTTCACCTTGGGACAGGAATGAGTGTGTTTTGGGGTGCCTTTGTTATCACTGTGCTATGACAACAAATATTTTGGGGTTCAGTCAGACCCACTTTGGGACTCAAAGATTTCTTTTCTATTTAGCATCTGACTGAAACCCACCTTTACAATACTTTACCTATACATTTGTTATAGGCTACGGTCAGTATTTATGTACAGACCGTTACAATACTTTATATGTACCTTTGTTATCAGGTCATTACCTAGATGTTTGTCATTGCTGTGTCACATACTATACATGTACATGTCTTGACAAGTTTAGCTACAGTGTCATTGACACTTTCATTAATTAAATCTAGTCATGGCTGCTTTAAAGCAGCCATGACTAGATTTGATAAAAATTTCTAGAAAATACTCAGCAGGTTAAGTGTTACCCACGATGAAAAAAGTATTCCAACAATTTTCTTTTGGGGTAACCACAAGTCACGACTTACCAATTTCGCTTGTCTTATCCATTATTGGGAAAATGTTTAGCCATGACCCAACATGACAGAGTTCATGTGTCTCACTGAATAATGTGAAAAAGAGATTCTGTGAACAGTCAGATCGTTGTGTGTGTTTGTGTATTTTTCATATGGCACTACATAGTGCACAGTAGATAAATATGTGTTGCCCAAAGCGCAGTAAATCACCAGTAATTCAAACCCTCCTCCACACAAAATACCCCCAAAACAAACTAGAACCCGAGTTCCCATTTCATGGTATGTACAGGGATGTGGCGACAGGGGTGTCACCCCCAATCCTGGCCAAAATATCCTATAGTTGGAAATTCGGAGGGCAAGTCATGAGTAGTTGGAAATTCCATCTATCTGGTTTTTAGGGCTACTTTAGTAATGCTGACGTCTGTTTACTTCCCAAAATTCCAACTGGGTTTCAAATAGGCAAAAATTCCAACTGTTACTATTTACAGCTACAGTGTATGCAATATCGAGCTTCATAAGTATGCCTTATGTCAACCGGTAAGAGATTTCTATGGTACATTTACTTATTGTAATAAAAAATACTCAAAGTGCACTTTAAGAAAATCACATCATGTAAAATCGTTATCCTGAGCTAATTCCATCATCAACAGTTACAAAATGATGAAACATTGAAAACTGATCATTCCTGCATATGATCGGATTTAATGTTAGGACAGTGTAGATTGCTCAAAGTTCTCAGCTTGGGCATTTGTTTAGCACATATTCAGTTAATTCTATCATAAATGTGTTGGCATTTCAGTTACTAGAATCAATTTTATGCTCCCTTTCGTGGCTTCATTTTCAAAAGTTTTCTTGGTAGTGAATTTCCAATCAGGGAGAGGAGCAGGAAGGGGGCTCCCCTCACGGTCCCTCCCCCTAGTTGGAAATTCACTACCCTACACCACCCCAATCGGAAACTTCTAGTCACGTCCCTGAGTATGTAATAATAATTCTTTGACCGTCATCTGATTAACACAGCCCCCCCCCCCCCCCCCCCCGGGCTACACTTCCCGCACCGTCCCTCTTAATTCCCCAGCATTCAGTCAAAAAGTGCTTCATAATTCCTCCCATCGGCGCTTTCTCGATCTCCCCTGCTACTGGATTGACCCTTTCCTTTATGTCATTCCCCACCCAATTATCCTTCTTGTTTTCATCACACTTTTTTCATTAATTTTTTAGGTTATGAGTCGTGTTCTAAGAGGCAAATATTTGGGCCATTATAAAATGAAATATTCCAAGGTCTCCGTTACTCCTAAAGTACACATTTGGCACACTCTTTCCTCTCCTTTCTCAATTATTCTCATCAACTCCAATGACTTCCATCTCACTTTAGGCAACAAAGACACCACATAAGATCCATCTAGGTACTCCCCAAAACCTGAGGCTCCTTTTGTGTACAACCCATTTAAAGAGCACTTGGTTCAAATTCCTGCTCGTTAGTTCCCACTGCAATCCCAGAGCACTCTTCCCCAGATAAGGTTACTCTCCTGCTTCATTCCCCATCTCGACCTCCATTTTCTATATAATAATTCTCCATCAGCATCTCACTTGTCTTCACCGCCCTGTCGGAATGTTAGAGTTCCATACAAGGTTAAACGTCGTTTTACACCATCTTTTGTTTGGGATGTTTACCATATAATTCAGGCAACTGATTCAGGTGGCATAATTTTCCTCTATCTATTCTATCTTTAACCAGCATCCAACTGAGTTCCCCCCTGGCCGCTTACAGTTCGGCTGCGTCACTTGATCGGGTTATCCACCGTCCCGCATCATTTTTAGAATTTCCAAGCTCCTCAATTCTGTTTCATTTAGAGGGATAACATCCATTGCATATATTATACTTGGTAATCCCCCCCCCCCCCCCACACCTAAATGGTTTTTCTAACGAACATTTTGTTATAGCCTTTTCTTTCAAGTAGTTTAACTGATTGAGTTTCCTTTTCCCATCAGTCTTAAGTTTATTTGTGTGGTTTCTGTATATGCCTCTACCTGTAACACATAAATTCACGCCCAAGCTTCATATTCTCCCGTTTCCCCCACTGGTATATCTATGTTTTTCTCTTCACTAATAGAGAATTTACCCACCACACATCTTAGCAACGCATGCACCCTCAGTCAACAGGTAATGCCTTGCTTTTCTTTTCGTTCCGAACAAATCGCCATCTATACCCGTGCGTTCTTATTATGTTTGAAAGTTTTTGTAGCCCCTCTTCACTCTCGGCTAAACATATCATCGGCAAATAATAGCCCTGCAATTTTTGTCTCCAACTTTGACCCCACCCCTCTGCGCTAGCAATCATCTCCTCTCCTATATCTTTTATGTACAATGCAAACAGAAGAGATGACAAGATGCACCACTGCTTAAGGCCTATCTCCATTGGGACCATTTATGTCGTAACGTTTCCCAGGCTGAGTACTCTCTGCACATCTTTATACAATGCTCAGGACCGTATTATTCATAAGGCTGACTATACCCACAGGAGCAGGGGGCCGGTCAATTTCTTCTTTTTTTCTGTTACCAGAGTTTTCGGCTCCAATAGTTAAATTTATATACAGTACATTACTTTAATGCTTACTTAAATAATATGCCAAGTTGTGGGTAAAATTCTTCAGGAGATCCGCAAAATGGATATAGAGCTATGTACTGCGCCATAGTACCTACCGTACCAGGGCCAGGTTTCCGCTGTAGTGGGGTGAAAGATTGAAGTGCCGGAGGGGGTCCCGTCCCGAAGTACCTAAAAGCTTAGGGGCCCGGCCATGAGTTAATACGGCACTGACAATGCCCCCATGATTCCGACAAAACGTCCTTCAAATCCGAGGCATTCAAATTATCGCCACATCCTCTCCGCCCATACTCTGTCGTATGTTATTTTCACATCTAGAAGCGCCATAAACATTTTTTTCTTTTCGACTTTTGATGATTTTATCAGTTGCGAAAGCATAAATAGGTGGTCAGTGACCCTTCTTTCTTTCCGGAACCCTTTTTGAATTTCTTGCAGGAATCCCCTGTCTTCCACAACTCCCACAAGCCTTCCACAGATATTGTCGCAGAATAACTTACCAATATTGCTAATAACGTATATTCCTCTCGAATTATCTAGAACTTCCCAGTCTCCCTTAAACCCTTTACCTAACACGAAAAGCAGACGACACTTGCAAACAAAATCCTTGAATAACTATTTTTTTTCTTCATTTTTTGTGTCAAAAACATAGGTTATGACCCCTGATTGGAACGAGCTCATTCCAAAGAGGAGTCGTAACCTATGTTTTTGACACCAAAAATAAAGAAAATTAATTGGCGATTTTTGTGAATAACGATGGCCGATTGTGGTCGCTACGTTGGGTAAAGGGTTAAAGAAAAAAGGTTCCTAGGTTTTCCTTCCGGTCATTGGGGACCGATTGCTTTCTGATAAGGTTCCCATGTTAAATAACGCTGCAAGATAATCGTGTAATGGATCCCCATCCTTTTAAAAACTCATTTGAAATTTCATCAGTTCCTGTTGCTTTGCCATTCTATAAATTGGTAACATCATTCCGTACTTCTCCCACCTCAGTTCCAGTGCACACTAATTTGGATAGGTTTTCGGTACTTCCCATCTCACACTCTGGAAGAACCCCTCCCCTGCATATTCTATCGTTTACCCTCTTCCATCTTCCAATGCTTGGCCATCTCTGCTGCAATTCTATCTCGTCACCAGAGTTATTGACACCACCCTGAATACCATATGAGGCATTGCTTTTGTTAGTTTTATTTACCCATTTCCAGAATACTTTGTTTAAGTTTGAGTTTAGGCCCCCAATTTACACACCCCAGACTAGCAGGGACGGTGCGGCGAACTGACCCCTTACTACCCCTTCAACAATAGAATGGGTTTGTTTTACGTCCAACAGCCGCAACGAGGCGAAGCGAAGGAGCCAGTAAACCCACCAGGTCCGAGTACGCAGCTTTGCCGGTTGTCTATAGTAGGAGATTCTTTAGTCTGTTCTCCGGGAATGTAAAATCTGCTACTTATGTGGTGTAACCCATTGGGAAGGTCGACCGCCCTCATTGACAGGTACAATCACTATTGCCGAGAAGGGGGTTGGAGGAGGGGTAAGGGCGACAATTGTTCCGGGCCCCGGGTCCCGTTAGGGACCAGGGATTTTTGGCGTTTTAAAAAGTGTTGGTTGACCTATCGATAAGTCTGAGCTGAAAGTTGCAGGAAGTCTTTTGGCTGCTGGTGGAAGTGAGAAGAGTACGTAGTTGCATTACTGACCAGGTTCCATTAAAAAAATCTACTTGTTCCAGTTTGTTGGTTTCCCACCGGTCTTTCCCGCATCGTAGTGGCCTCAATTATGTTTGGTGAAAAATGCACCATGCACACAGGAATACAGGTACTTTTACCCAAATTGTGAGGAAATAATTGACTAGATATGGCCAAGAAAATGCATGAGAATGCTTCTCCTAGGACTGATTTGAAAATTACAAAAATTTTATAGGGGAGGACCCCCAGACCTCCTGCTTATCGCCTCGAGTCTTCGGCGATTGCAGGAATCGCAACGCCCGTTTTACACGCTTTCACGGAGCCATTCTCGCTCCAAGCGGTCCCTGCATGGACACAATCTGCCCCAGGCTATAATAGGTGGTGGCGATTCAAGGGGTGGTGTCTTGTCAATCTCCTGAAACGTATAGTCTGCCACTAGTAGCTGTTAATGCCCCCGATGGAGACTTCATTGACAAGTATCGCATGTATCCAGCTCGATCTGGACAGTCGCTCAAAGAACTTACCCAGCAAACGAAAGGGTCGTATGGCCAAAGGTTTGACGCGCCTTAGACTTGGAGCCTCCGTTGGTTCAGGCCGAGCGGCGGGGGTAATTTTGACTCCGCCAGGACGGGACAAGCCAAATGGGGGAGCGTGACTGGAGAAAAGAAGGAGCCGCAGCAGAAATCAGTTAGGAAGTGGCCGCGCCATAATATTCCATAACGGTTACAAAAATAGGATTCGAGAAAGATCCTGAAGTATTTTTGAAGGCCGGGGGTGGGAGGTGGACTTCCACCAATCCTTCAGGGAGGCTGAGATACCGTGTTCGAAGCTTTCTCTTCCAAAAAAGAGTTGCGATAATCAGTATATTTGTGGATTAAGGGTGCCTTGGTTTGTCGGTGTAGTTTTTAGTAATTTGGTCAGTTGGTCGGGGCAGTGTCAAACAGCTAGGGGCACCCAGAAACAGTGATGCTAGCAGCTGTTTTGGTGGGCAGCGATGGAAAGACATTATGCAGCGCCCCGATATTCACCTGTCCGTAGTCACTCTGTGTATGTGCCTTTGCCTGTTCTGTAGTAGTGTTTTTGTTATGTTCCTGTGTTGATGTGACGTGGTGGTGTTATTGATGAGTCGGTCGAAATAGATTCAAACTATGAGCGGCACCAAGCAACAACGACATATGCTCGGTGGTGGTGGTGGTGGTGTGGAGGGAGGGAGGGGTTAGATATTATGAGGCAGGTAGTTTTGCCTATCCGTTTCCGCTCTGTGATGCTTGTAAATATGTGTTGGTTGATGTGCTGTGATCGTTATTGAAAACTCGTCCCCTGAATTCCAATGTGTTCTATGTGCCGGTAGAGGCACATAGAACACATTGAAACTCAAGGCACGAACTGTACACGGGTGTCGAGTGAATCGCAATTTGGTATAGTATAGTGATTGTATAGAAGTCAGTGTTGCACGCGAATTGTTTATTTATTATTTTTTGTGTTTTTGGGTAGTTCGCTATCTTCAATCCCGTTAAAGGTTTTATCCGCGATGTTTTTAAAACGTTTTTTTTTCGTATCAATGTTAGCCCATTCGTGAAAGGTTGTGGTTGAAATTCGTGATGGGGCTATGAAGGCCACGTGGTATGCCGGCTTTAGTCATATCGAGTTTGGTTAGGCTTGTTTTACTGAGATTCTTTATGATAATAGTCCCATATTATAGGACTGGTCTGATCAATGATTTATTGAGTCTCAGTTGAGCGTTTTTATTTGCAACTCAGTCCTTGGCTCTTGTTATTTTAAGTAAATGTATTCGTGTGTTTGCTCGGGTTACGCTATTGTACAAGAGGACAAGCACAGAAGCTAAGAGTTTATATACCCATGCACAACATAATCCGAACCTGTACTTCATTTATTCGCTTGCCATTCGTTCTCAGGAAGAGCCAATTTTCAATAACGCCTTTAAAAATGTAATTGATCAATTCGCAAAAGACAACTTCAAACATTCCCCGTGTCCCACCTTTACTCTCAGCTTGAAGAAGATGGATATGAACTGATTGGCTCCATAACAATTTATAAAGTTTCCAACATTATAAAAATCGCCAAAAAGCTCTATAGCGAGGAGGATGAAATTATATATGCTCTTTTTAAAACAGAGCGGAACCCTAGACTATGTTTTTATGAGAAATGAAAGCTTTCATCAATTATTCCAGTTTTCATGCCAGGTATCTTCTTCCATTTGTGTTAGGTATAGCAGTAGGGGGTTAAGTGATTAATTTATACCATGCTCAACTATGTTACTACATGTGAAAAGCCTGTATGTTAAATTTCAGATTTTAACCCTACTACCGGTGTAAAGCAGTGGCGTGGCCACGGGGGGAACTGGGGGTGGTACGCGCCCCCACTTTCCCTCAAAGTTGGTCCTCGAAGTTTGTCTAAAAATGGCATAAAATCGTAGGGGGATTAGGTCCATGGGTTAGGTTGTAGATTTGTAGATTGCTTGTCCTTATATCTGTGTCGGTGAAAAAGGTAGACATTCATCAGTACATGAAGAAGAAGGATGCCAACGCCCTATAGCTCACCAACATTCCTCTTTGACAGTAACTTTGGCAAACACAAGAACTGCATCAAACAGGCTCATAACATGCGACAAAGCTGACCTAAACACAACCTCTTAAAAGTAAAACACAGGAACTGACATAAACACTAAGTTAAACATGAAATTCTGAGTTAAACAGAAAACTAAACATAAGTAAAAAATAAATAAAAAAGTTAAGAGAACGGTTTATAACACATAGGGTGAGGGTTAAATAGTGGTAGAATGATAATAAGCACCATATAGAAGCAATATAAAGGCCATGGGATGAAAAGGGTGTTGGCAGCTGCCCTGAATAGAAACGTTAACACACTGAAAATGTCTAAGTGTGAGCTGAACAGAAAACTCAACGTTCAAAAGTTGAAGAGAAATTTGAATTGAAATTCAGTGGAAAAGAGTGAAACCATGGTACAATGATAACGAAGAACATATATGAGGAATATAGGCAATATAGGAATATAGGGAAGAGATGGAAAACGGCAGCTGACCTAAACACAAACTTAAGCATGAAATTCCGAGGTAAACAGAATAAGTAAACGTATCTAAAATGGTAAGAAAAAGGTTTAAACACACTGGACGAGGGTTACATAATGGTAGAATGAGAAAAAGCACAATATAGAAGCAATATAAAGGCCATGGGATGAAAAGGGTGTCGACAGCTGACCTGAACAGAAACTGCAACACACTGAAAATGTATAAGTGTGAGGTAAAAAGAAGAGTTAACGTTCGAAATTTGATGAAAAATTTAAAGAAATTCACTGGAGAAGGGTTAAATCATGGAACAAAGATACTGAGGAATATATATGATGAATATAAGTGCCATTGGAAGAGGAGGAGCACAGCAGCTGACCTAAACACTAAGTTAAACATGAAAATCTGAGCTAAACTGAAAAGTAAATGTAACTAAAAGATGTTAAGAGAAATGTTTAAAACACACTGGGTGAGGGTTAAATAGCAGTAGATTGATAATAAGTACCACATGGAAGCACTATAAAGGCCATGGGATGAAAGAGTGTCAGCAGTCGATTTAAACAAAAAATTTAACCCACTGAAAATGTCGAAGTGTGAGCTAAACAAAAAACTAATTAACGTTCAAAATTGGAAGAAAATGTTTAAGAAATTCACTGGACAAGGGTTAAACTATGGAAGAAAGATAATGAAGAAGATGTATGATAAATATACGCACCATGTGAAGAGAAGGAACACAGCAGGTGAGCTAAACACTAAGTTAAACATGAAATTCTGAGCTAAACAGAAAAGTAAACACAACTAGAAAATGTTAAGAAAAAGGTATAAAACACACTGGGTGAGGATAAAATAATGGTAGAATGATAATAAGCACCACATAGAAGCAATATAAAGGTCATGGGATGAAAATGGTGTCGGCAACTGACTAAACAGAATGTGTAAGTATGAGCGTTAAAAATTTGATTAACAATTTGAAGAACTCCAGTGGACCAGGGGTAAATGATGCTAGAATGATAACGAGGAACATGTATGAGGAATATAAGCACCATCAGAACAGAAGAAACACAGCAGCTGACATGAACACAAAGTTAAACCTAAAATCTAAGCTAAACAGAAAAGTGAACGTAGCTAAAAATGGAAAGAAAAAGGTTTAGAATGCACTGGGCGAGGGTTAAATAATGATAGAATGATAATAAGCACCATACAGAAGCAATATAATGACCATGGTATGAAAAGGGTGTCGACAGCTGAACTAAAAAAAAACCTTAACACACTGAAAATATGTAAACTTGTGTGAGCTGAACAGAAAACTTAACGTTCAAAATTTGATAAAAAATTGAAGAAATTCACTGAAGAAGGGTTAAATCATGGAACAATGATAATGAGGAATATGTATGAGGAATATAAGTGTCGTAGAAAGAAAAAGAACACAGCAAATGACCAAAACACCAACTTGAACATGTACGGCAGCGTAGAACCGCCACACCATAGTATATTTCCAGGGATCCTAATCTGTTTAAACGGATTACTAATCTGTTTAAACAGATTATTAATTGTTTTTACAGATTACTAATCTGTTTTTACAGATTAACTAATCTGTATTTACAGATTAGTAATCTGTTTAACCCTTTACCCAACGTAACGACCAAAACACAACCAGCGCTATTCACAAAATTCACCATTCAATTTTTATAACTTTTTCATTTTTTATCACAAAAGCATAGCTTATGACCCCTCATTGGAACGAGCTCGTTCCAATGAGGGGTCATAACCTATGTTTTGACGTAAAAAAAAATATTAGTGCTTTCAATAATTTTATTTGCAAGTGTCGTCTGCTTTTCGTGTTAGGTAAAGGGTTAAACAGATTAGTAATCTGTAAAAAACAGATTAGTAATCTGCAAAACTGATTAGGAATCCCTGGAAATATACTACGGTGTGGCGGTTCTACGCTGCAGTAAACATGAAATTCTGAGCTGAACAGAAAACTAAACGCAACTAAAAATGTCAAGAAAAATGTTTAAAATGCAGAGTACGAGGGGTTAAATCATGATAGAAAGATAATAATCATCGTATAGCAGCATTATAAAGGCCACGATATGGACATAGGGCGAGTAAGTGACCTAAACAGAAACTTTAACATTATTGGACACGTGCGCTGACGCCGACGTCGACCGATCGAGCCATGCAATAAGCTCACACAACTAAAGTTGGTGAGCTAAAAACCTAAACATATCCTGTTCAGCTGTAAGGAGATGGGGGGGTTTTGAACCCTGGAATTCCAAATTTTTCTACCACGGGCACAATCATGGTCCGTCTGTGGTAACGACGACCCTTGACCGCCCATATCGCACACATTTAATTCCCTCTGGTGGAAACCTTGATTATTGTTACCTTGGTTACCTATCTCAAACTTCAGAGATGCAAAAATCTGAAATGTGAAGGTTAAGGAAGCCTTTCCCGCACACACCACTCTGTTAACACGGCTCTAGACCAGGTTCTGCGAGTTTGTCCCCCCCACCCCCTCCCCCCACCCCACACTTGCTTTGGGCTGGCTACGCCATTGATTTAAAGCTTCTACTGCGGTTAAAAAAATTTTACACCAAAAGTTGTCAAGTGCATCCAACTTGACTTTTGGCATGACGCAATTTGCCAACTTTGATACATTCACACTTCGCGATGTTTCATTCAAACATACGACATTTTGTGGTACTAACTTCTACGTGTAAATGACTTATTAGTCCCCTACCGGCAACGCCGAAGGGGACTATATGTTTGCACTCTGTCCATCCGTCAGTCTGTCAGTCACACTTTAATTTTCCAGACTTTTTTTGGAAATGCTTCAACCGAATGATTTCATTTTTGGTAACCAACTATAGAACGATGACTTACAGATCAGGTTTGAGTTTCATGATGATTGCATTATTCTTGTGAGAGTTATGGCCCTTGGAAATATGGAAAATCGCCAAAATATCAATTTTCCGAACTTTTTTTTGGAAACGCTTCAACGGAATGATTTCATTTTGGTAACCTACTATAGAACGATGACTTACAGATCAAGTTTCATTTGCACTTTTTCCATCCGTCAGTCTGTCAGTCAGTCACACTTTAGTTTTCCGGACCTTTTTTGGAAATGCTTCAACCGAATGATTTCATTTTTGGAAACCTACTATAGAACAATGACTTACAGATTAAGTTTGAGTTCCATGCTGATTGCATAATTCTTGTGTGAGTTATGGCCCTTGGAAATATGGAAAAGCGCCAAAATATCAGTTTCCCGGACTTTTTTGGAAACGCTTCAATGGAATGATTTCAGTTTTGGTAACCTACTATAGAACGATGACTTACAGATTAAGTTTCAGTTTCATGCTGATTGCATTATATTTGTTTGAGTTATGGCCCTTGGAAATATGGAAAAGCGCCAAAATATCAGTTTTCCGGACTTTTTTTAGGTGGTTTAGACAAAGGGGAGCCAAGAATAAGGTACATGTTATTGCTTTTCTGTAACAATTTTATCAGCTGTTCTCATCCGCAACAGCTTTATGTGTTTTGTTAGACTTTTGATTTGAGAATAATGAGTTATAAGATCCAGATCAAGTTTCAAATTGATCGGATTATAGTTTTTGAGAGTTCGTGCCCTTGGGAAACATCAAAATATCATTTCTCCCGACTTCTTTTGGAAATGGTTCCACTTAATAATTTGATTTTTGGTATTTGATTTTAGAATGATGAGATATAGATAATGTTTATGATTCATGTTGATCACATCTAGGTTATAACATTTGTATAATTATTAATGCTCATTTGTCCGGTAGGGGACATTGTATTGCTTCAGCGATACGTGAGCTCTTGTTAAGTTTAAAATAATCTACAATTAAATATTCAAATAAAGTTTAAGAATTGTTAATTTAATTGAAAAAGCAAGGTAAATTCTATCAACTTGCACGATGTGTCAGCTGTCAATCAAGCATTCACGTCCTGCCGGTAGTGCCCACCGGCGCAGATGTAAACGAAATCAAACCCGTGTGTTTGCGATAGACATGATCCCTTTTCTCCATTTTAAGTAACAAAGTCGATTATTTATTAATAGCGTGGTATAAATAAAATAAATAGATACTAGGGATGGTAATCAGATCTAAACCACTCGTAGAATAAGGATTTTAACCACTCGCGAATGATTAAAACCCTTCTCCTACGAGTGGTTTAAATCTGATTACCGCCCCTAGTACCTATTTATTCTATATAATAAATAGGGATAAATACCAGAAATACCGATTCTCCTATCCACGAACATAATACGCCATATTTTCATTAATAGTATTCGAGTAGGATGGCTACTTAGTTAAAGTGCAGGATTGACCAATGAATCTTTCCAACGTGCAGCATCAAGTTTGTCATATCAGTAATAGAGAAAGCCAAGCATAGAACTTACAGCGATACGAACCAGGTGCAGGCAGCAACTACCAGTCTAGTGATTAGAGACAGTTGTCGAATCTTCTGCTTTTTGTCCCCGTCTAAAGTCTATTACGAATAATGGAGTACAAACCGGAAATATCGAACACACTCTCAGAACATCTCCAATCCACCTCTACTCATACATCTCTGTAGCAACACGTGAGATCATTGAAACCAAGATGGTGGTGTCCATCAAACAAAATAGACGACGAAAACACACATCATCATATCAACATGGACTGTACACTAACACCACTTACCGCCCTTGCTACAGGGTCACAGTATGGCCGTTTACGTGTGGTACCACGTGAACCATTTGGCGCTCACCATACGCAACAATATGGCGTACCCCCCTCCCACCCCCACCCCCACAGACTCTTCCTCTGACTGATAAGAGTCGAAAGCATCACGCTGTACTACTGTCTCCTCAATAACTTTCAAAAAGAAGATGATAGTTCCGGTATTGATGACATACGACTGCACTATAAATTTTTCAGCTCTTGAAGATGGTTGTAGATTTTTGAGGCCATTGAAAAGTCAATGAAATGCACAGATGGTTACAAAGATAAATAACTGAATGTTGAAATAAAAACCGTTTAGTGGTAGCACATGTACCCGTTCATGCCTCATTGGTGGAACTTGTCGTACTTCTATGGTCTGCTATAGTCTCAGCACCTATCATTGCACAACTGCCTCTACGGAGCCCCGTCCATGTCACTATAATACTTGTCTTCCACGAATGAAAACAATCTGCTTGTTCGAACGATTCAAATTTTATCGAGCAAATAAGCTACCGAGTAATTGCTAGAATGGGTGACTCCACATATGACTCTATGACTAACAATTACTTGAAAGTATTTGCGCATTTGATTCATCAATTTCTTTGATGACGTCACCGATGCTGTCACTGGTCAAGTAACTTATGATGTTTTCTGTAGCGTCGTCAATGACTAGTCACGTTACTGTTGTAGTCATGGATCGCGTGATCGTTCCATAGAAACAACCTTGAACTATAGCAATTTCGTTACGGCCTACATTTTCTTGCAACATACTATTTACAATAATGCATTGAGATGTCACATCACATATCACGTTCGGTATGACATAACAAAATAGCTGCTTGCAGAGGTCACTATGAGATCACTTCCTGTTGCACACAAATATCAAAAATAGATAATCTCCAAAAGATATCCTCCAAGAGGTATTCTCAAATAGTCTTCATCAGTCACCACTAGACCCCAAATCGCCAGTGTCTTAAGGTCCCAAATGCCGAGATGAGTCGTAGAGTCGTGCGTAGAGTCACACGTTCGAGCAATTTTTTTATAGCTTATTTGCACGATGAGATTCGAATTGTTCGAGAAAGCAGATTGTATTCGACTGCTAGTGGCAGGGACGTGGCTAGAGGTTTCCAATTGGGGTGGGGTGGGGGGGGGAGGGGGTAGAGTTGTGAATTTCCATCTAGAGGGAGGGACCGGGTGGGGAAACCCATCTCCCTGTCCCTTCCCTAGTTGGAAATTAACTACCGAGAAAACTTTTGAAAATGAAGTCATGAAAAGGGGCATAAAATTTATTCTAGTAACTGAAATGCCGACATATTTATGATAGAATTATCAGGTTATCATTATTTGGTTTTATTCTGGGAACTGAGTATGTCCTAAACAAATGCTCAAGTTCAATCATGATTTGATTTTCTTGAAGTAGATTTTTTTATTACGGTACGTAAAGGTAAGTAGTATGTCATGTTCCCCTACACCTGTAGTTTGGATGACCCCAGTGGATGACTCCGGAGGTGACGTCATGTCACGTGACCCAGTGATGCCATGTTGTGTTGTCATGGTCACACGCGTATGCGGCCATGTTGTGACGTTATCCACATAGTGATACGTGGTGTTAGTGCGCATGCGCAGCGCGTGTTGTTAGGGTGATACGTGTTTCCGTCGTCCATTTTGTATACTTGGGGCGCCACCTTGGTTCCCATAGTAGCACGTGGTTGCTATGTTACCCAAAGGCTTCTTATAGGATAGGGGTATGTTTGGGGTATATTCCTTTGTACGGGAGTAAATCGAATTACCACAAACAACCCGATAATCCCTCCAAATCACCCAAATCCACTTTATTTACCACAGATTCTTCAAGAATCCTTTTTAGAACCGCCATACCGTAGATGTTAATAGTAGCACGTAGTGTTATAGTACTGAGAGGGTACCGGGGGTATGTTCGAATGAATAGGAATAAATGTAATTACCACAAACAATCCGACAACCTCTCCAAATCACAAAATTCCACCCCCAAACCACCCAAACGGATTTGTGAAGCCCCGTTTTTGGAATATAAAAATAACACGTATAATGCTATAGGACCGAGATATCTCCTGTGGGTATGTTCTATTTAATAGTGATACTGGACCTGATTTTCCCAGAATCCCATTTTAATGCCTATTGCATATGCTACTCTAACACTAACAGTCTATCCAATCCAAACTATCTCTGGTTCTCTCGTCCATGCCTTATAATCACCAGTGCTTAATTTCCCAAAATCTATATGCAGAGTTACCTCCCTTGTGTACAACAAAAGCCTATATCATTCCCAAAGCCAACAAGCTATCGGATTCCACAAAAGGGATTCCATAAGTGGGATTCCATCTTACATCGAGTGACTCGCACAGACTGCTCCAATGACTCGAATCCCATCAAGGAAATGAGCTTTCGAGCAATTGCTCATTCGAGTGACTCGCACATACAACTCTTAGCCTCATTTGGGAAAAAGGGATGCCGAAGGCCATATGTTTTCGAAAAAGGGATTCCACAAATGGGATTCCACAAAAGGGATTCCATAAGTGGGATTCTGTTTTAACTCGAGTGACTCGCACACACTGCTCGAAAGACATTGAATCCCTTTGAGCAAATGAGCTATCGAGCAATTGCTCATCCAAGTTACTCACACGTACATCTCTTCGATTCATTTCAGAAAAAAGGGATTCCATAGCCACAGGCGTTTTCCAAAAAGGTATTCTTATCAAGGGATTCCGTAAGTGGGATTCTTATCCGATTACGTAAAATTATGTTCCGTGTTTTGACATCAACACTTGAAGGTATGGAAAGGGATTGATAACACCCAATTGTTATTGCAAGAACTTGAACAGATAAAACATGATAACAACCATTGCAAAACGACGAATGTACAAAAGTGAACGAAGATCCAACACTACCAAGATCGAAGTGAACCGAAAACAACAAAGCAAAAAACGATGAACTGGTTGGACACAACTGAATTGTGAACAGATCCAATACAACTGTGGTTGAACTGTTCGAATGAAGTCGTAGTGAACGAAGATCAAACATAACCAAGACCGAAGTGAACAGAACAAAGTGAACAAAGTTATGAACTATAACCCCAAAATATAACCCAATGTTAACCAGTTGAAGTTAATAAAGTTCTGAGCTCTATTTTTAACTATAACCCCAATGAAGGTATATAATATTAATCCCCTTTGAACTATTTGACTGAACTGTGTATAACTTAATATTAACTGTAAAACCCTTTAAACTGAATGAACTCTATTTTTTATCTATAGACCTAACGCAAATATAACACAGTGTGAACCCCTTCGAATTGTTTGAATGAACTATATATAATATATAATTAACACCTCTGAACTGAACAAAGTTCAACTGAATGAATTTTTCAACTATAGCCTTAATAAAAATATAACGAAGGTGATCCGAATGACATTTTTGAACTATAACCCAATGAAGGTATTAACTCCCTTTCAACTTAATTCTTTTAATATGGAAGGGGAATACTCTCGGGTTTTTATGTCAAAACAAGGAACATAATTTCACGTAATCGGATAAGAATCCCACTTACGGAATACCTTTATAAGAATCCATTTTTGGAAAATGCCTATGGCTGTGGAATCCCCTTTTTCTGAAATGAGTCGTATGTGCAAGTCACTCGGACAAGCAATTGCTCGATAGCTCATTTCCTCAATCGGATTCAAGTCATTCGAGCAGTATGTGCGAGTCACTCAAGGTAAGACAGAATCCCACTTATGGAATCCCTTTTGTGGAATCCCAGTTGTGGAATCCCCTTTTCGAAAACATATGGCCTTCAGCACACCTTTTTCCCAAGGCTAAGAGTCATATGTGCGAATCACTCAAATGAGCAATTGCTCGATAGCTCATTTGCACGATGGGATTCGAGTTAATCGAGCAGTATGTGCGAGTCACTAGAGGTAAGACGGAATCCCACTTAAGGAATCCCTTTTGTGAAATCCCATTTGCGGAATCCCTTTTTCAAAAACATATGGCCTTTGGCACCCATTTTTCTGAAATGAGGCTAAGAGTCGTATGTGTCAGTCACTCGAATGAGCAATTCTTGATAGCTCATTTGATCGATGGGATTCGAGTCGTTCAAGCAATATGCGGAGTCACTCGATCGAGCAATTGCTCTAAAGCCCATTTGCTCGATCTTCTTCGAGTCATTCAAGCAATGACTTACCAGTAACTGCTCGATAGCTTATTGGTTTGGGGAATGATATAGGCTTTTGTTGTACACAAGGGAGATAACCCTGCATACAGATTATGGGAAGTCAAGCACTGGTGACTATAAGACTCGGACAAGAGAACCAGAGATAGTTTGGACTGGATAGACTGTTAGTGTTAGTCAGGAGATATCGCGGTCCTATAGCATTACGTGTTATTTTTTATGCCCAAAATGGGGCTTCAAACGTCCCTTTTGGTGGTTTGGGGTGGATTTTGGTGATTTGGAGGGATGTCGGATTGTTTGTGGTAATTACATCTACTTCTATTCAATCGAACTTATCCCCAGTCCCCCTCAGTACTATAGAACTACGTGCTACTATTAAAGTCTACGGTATGGCGACCCTAAACAGAATTCTTGAAGAATCCCTAATAAATAAAGTGGATTTTGGTGATTTAGGGGGATTGTCGGGTTGGTTGATGTAATTCGATTTACTCCTGTACAAAGAAACATACCCCCCGAACATACCTCTAACCTATAAGAAGCCTTTGGGAAATATAGCAACCACGTGCTGCCTTAGAAACCAAGATGGCTTCCCAGTATACAAAATGGGCGAGGTAAACACTTATCACCCTAACAACACGTGCTGCACATTCGCTGACACCACGTATCACTATGAGGATGATGTCGCAACATGGCCGCTTACGCGGGTTACCATGACAACACAACATGGCGCCGCTGAGTCAGGTGACATGACGTCACTTCCTGGGTCATCCACCGGAGTCATCCAAACTAGAGGTGTAGGGGAACATGACATACTACTAAAAAGTATTACCGAAATCTCGTGCCGGTTGTCATCATGCAGACTTATGAAGCTCGATATTGCGTTCACTATAGTTGTAAATAGTAACAGCTTGAATTTTTGCCGATCGAAATCAAGTTGGAATTTTCGGAAGTAAAGAGGCATCACAAAAGAAGCTCTGAAATCCAGATAGATGGAATTTCCAGCTACTCGAGACTTGCCCTCGGAATCTCCCCCCCCCCCCCCCCCCCCCCATCCACCCCTTGTCGCCACGTCCCTGGCCATTGGTAGCGTAGCGGAAGACAAGTATGGTAGTGAAATGAACTGGAACCGTAGTGGAAAAAGTGTAATGATCGATACCAAGAGCCATAGTAGTATCACAAGTTAGTAATGGCAGGACACTATAACGCAGGGCAGAATAGTAGTAGCTATTAATAATGGTACAAAGCTGTAATGGAACGAGACAGCAAGGATGGTATAAGATTATGGTACTGGTGACTACAGTGGAAGCTGATCACATTACAGATGATAGTGACTATGGACAAGTCAGCAGTAGTGACCTTGGAGCTATGAAGATAATGGGGTTGACTGCAGTGGAAGCTGACCATAGGACAGATGATAACGACTGTAGACAAGTCAGCAGCAGTGGCCTTGGAGCCACGGAGGGCATTGGCTGTTCTAGAAGGAAGTGAACAAACAGCTATTAGGAACCATAACTAGCCTCTGTAGAAATAGCGATAGTTGGGAGGATGAGATCACTTTATGCTGGGCCACAATCCGGACAGAATGGATTGGTGCAAGTAATGTCCGAAGAATATCCATTCAAGAAAGAATTAATTATTGTCTTTTTAAACAGAGGCCTGCTATATTGCCTTACTTCGAGATTTAAATCATTCCAAATTTTCGGGAAAGAATGATGCAGGATTAAACCTCACTGGGGGGATTTCGTCATGTTCCCCGTGGCCTCATGCAACGAAAGGGATTCTACAACCTTAAATAGATAATATAAGAGATTCCGAAGTGGGGTGCTACCGAATGTTGCCGTTTAATACCCAGGTGAGGATATGAGCAATGGTAGATTATAACTCACTGAGGGATTTTCTCAAGGCCTCCATTGCCTCATACGATAAAAATGGATCCCAAACGCCAGTTGTTTGTTAGCAAAGGGTGCTGGGATTGGGGTGCCGCCAAACGTGGCAGTTCAACGCCCAGGTGGTGGTATGAGCAATGATAGATAATACTTCACTGGGGGGTTTCGCATGGCCCTTATGGCCACACACGACGAAAATGGCCAGTGGTTGTAAGGCTGAGTAGTTGAAGTGGCTGCTATGGGGCGTGGTTTTTCAATACCTAGATGAGGATAAAAGGACAATAGATTATACCCCACTGAGGTCATTTTTCATGGCCTTAATGTCCTCAAATGGCAAAAGACAACCGTCCCGATACAGTATATGGTTATGGTGAATGTAGGTTGTGGCTAAACTAGATTAAACATATTTTTATTTGCCATTCAACAATGCAAATCAGAATTGGAGGACAAGTGCTGACCACTTAGAAAACCCTCCGCTCCTGTACAAAGACTAATAGATTACAAAAGGCAGAACAAAATATAACAATATGTAAACATTACACACAAAAGAAGTTAACTCAAAATTGAAATCAAGGAAGACAAAAAAAAAGAACAGTATACAACAGAAATTCCAGTGATGATGACCCCCCCCCCCCCGCCCCCCCCCCCCTCCACGCCCACAATTTATTCAATTCTAAATTTAGTTTAATGCCGCTAAGGAACGTTCACAGAACATGTTGAGACCAGTTAATCTTTGCGAGCTCATTCCACGTCCGAACTAACCTAACATCTGCCGTTTTGTCCCCACACAGATTGATTGTCAGGTCCCGCTGCGAGAGGACACCCACAGTGGAAGGCAGATCACCTGTATAACCTTGGGACACACAGACTTGCTGAGAGGTGCAGCTAATTCAGCAACTCTACATCAAATCTATGCGAGTCACGAATAAATTTTTGAACAAATAAGAAAACTGATACATTGCGGCTTTCGGGTAATGACGAGCTTCCATATAAAATTAAATCCAATTAATTCCACTTGGGCGTGAGTTTCGACAAATCACCTATGAGGATACAGCGAATATCAGAATTTAAAGGACACGGGAAGAAATAATGTTCTGCATCCTCAACGCCATCGTTACTTGAGCAAAATGGAGAATCTGAGATGTAGTTGCGGAACTTTTTCCATTAAGGTCAAAACATCCAGTTCGTAATTTTGCGTGAATGATATTGTATTTCCTTATACGGGTTGAAAAAATATGTTGGAGGCTTACACAAGGGTGGTAAGATGAACTTTTTGAATTCCCCAAAGCGACCGACTGTTTCAAACAACCTCCCGTAGGGTGTTCCACACTTCAATACAAGAAGGGAAAAATGATCGTTTGAAGAGTTCCGTTCGACAGAAATAAGGGACAAAATTAGATCCGTTTCGTAAATTATATTGGGATATGTCGGCGACACGAGATGGTAAAAGTTCGTGGAGGAAGTTCGGAGCATTCCCAGTGAGAATTTTGTAAAAGTAACACATTTTGTGAACATAGCGCCTGTTTTCCAGACTACTCTAACCAACTTCCAACAAAAGTCGATCCCGTGGCACAGATCTTGTCAACCCGCTCACTATTCGGGCTGCCTCGTAGTGAATATCTTCACTGCGATTTAATTGATACTGAGGAGCACCGCTCCACACAGAACTACCGTATTCCAAAATCGGTAACATGAATGCATGATATATTTTTTCAAGAATTTTTCTGTTAAAAGTATACTTCAATTTTCTTAGTTGGGACAATCTCGAGCAGGCCTTTTTACAAATGTTGGTCAGATCATGATCTGACCAAGACAAGTTTGACTGCAAGGTTAAGCCCAAATGTTTGTGTGAATTACAAAAAATCAATTGTTTCGCCATTAAACAAAATATTTAATGACGAGATATTTTTCTTAAGTGTGAATAGGATTGCTTTCGTCTTTTTTGCATTAAACGAAACAAGCCACGTGTTAGCCCATTCGTTTGCATTTTTGAGTTCCTCGTTCATTTTTGCTGCGACGTTACAGGGGCCATTGGACGATTCTGTCAGACACGTGTCATCGGCAAACATGCGAGTAACTGAGTCAATTTTGGCGACGATGTCAATGATATATATAAGAAACAGGAAGCGGCCTAGGACCGACTCCTGTGGAGCTCCATCCTTGACTTTTTTATAGTTGGAATTGTAACCATTTATTTTTACCCTCTGTTTTCTGTCTTTTAGATAGCTGTGAAACCAGCGGAGCAAAGGACCCGAGATACCGTACTGTTTTAATTTGTATATGATTCCTCCGTGCCATACTCTATCAAATGCCTTTGAAATATCACAAAAGACACTACACATATATAAGTTTTTATCCACTGCGTCACAAAGGTTATGATAGATCTCTAATAATTGGTAAACGGTACTGTTGTTTGGAAGGAAGCCTGACTGTAATACATAAAATAGATTGTTGTTTTTAAAATATTTATAGACTTCCTTAAAAACAACCCGCTCCATTATTTTACCAACACAACACAATAAAGAGATAGGTCGATAATTTTGGAGGTCTTGACGATCACCTTTTTTCATAAAGAGGGATCACATCAGCACATTTCCACTCCAGAGGAAATTCCGACAACTCCTATGATTTAGAATAAAGCAGAAATAAAGGTCTGCTTACACTAAATTTAGTTTCCTTTAATAATAATAATTGATTTTCTAGAGCGTAAAACCACAAATAGTGCTCTAAAACGCTTGACAGAAATAAATACACTTTTCAGAAATGAAGAGTCACATCTGTTTTGGTTGCCTCTTAGAGAGGTTTAGGAGAATGCTTCAGTAAATAGGAAAGTTTTAAGATTTCTTTTGAAGACATCGAGAGTTTCTGAAGTTCTGACACTAATTGGCAGGGAATTCCACAATCTGGGACCCACGATGGAGAACACACGATCATGAGCCTGATTAGATCTGCTAAAAGGTACAACTAGTTGAATTTGTTTTTTAGATCGGAGACTGTGCGTTGGTTAAAATACAGTGAGGAGCTCTTGCAGGTAAACTGGAGCCAGTTTGTGGATACATTTGAATACTAAGATCAATATTTTGAAATCAATCCTCTGTTTAACTGGAATCCAATGTAATTGTCTTAAAACAGGTGTTATGTGTTCAGAGCGTTTGGTACCAGTAAATACCCTAACAGCAGTATTCTGAACTTTTTGAAGCTTCTGAATTAGGCACTGGGACAGCCCCACTAACACTGAATTACAATAGTCTAGTTGTGAGGTGATGAAGGAGTACACAAGTTTTTCAAGTGCTGACTGGTGAAGATAAGGTCGCAGTCTTCCAACATTACGAAGCTGCCAGTAGCATTTTTGACATATTTTAATGATATGGATGTCTAGTTTTAAATTTGAGTCCATAATCAGTCCCATATTCCTGGCCGATTCACTTTTCATAGTGACGTCGTTTCCAACCAGAATTGATGTAACAGAGGTTGTAGGCATGCGAACCCAGGATATCACTAAGAATTCAGTTTTAGAGTCATTCATTTTCAGTTTAAAGTCTATCATCCATTCCCGCACAAGATTTATGCAAGTTTCCATGTTATTGACTGCGGTGAAGGAGTCACTTGGAACAGATGGATTGAATGTGATGTACAGTTGGGTGTCGTCTGCATACAGATGATATGATATGCATTGCTTTTTAAGAAGGCGACCGAGAGAAGAAGTGTACAGAGTAAACAAGAGTGGTCCAAGAACTGAGCCCTGAGAAACACCACACTTTAACGTCCTGCTTTCTGAACCGATTTTATTGATGTATATTTGTTGACTGCGACCTTCTAAATATGATGCAAACCACGATAAGACAGTTCCACAAATGCCATGCTGTGTCAATGTCTACATGAGAATACCATGGTCGACAGTGTCGAATGCTGCTGACAAATACAAGAGAACAAGCAGTACAGCCTTACCCCCAGACACTGATTTAACAATGTCATTGTTGACTCGTAGTAAGGCTGTTTCTGTACTGTGGTTGGCTTTATATGCAGACTGGAAGGGCTCTAAAAGATCATTTTCATGCAGTTGATTTTTGAGTTGTGAAGCAACAACCCTTTCCAACAATTTAGACAGGAAAGAGAGGTTCGATACTGGTCGATAATTCTTCAGGTTGTCAGGATCAAGAGATGGTTTCTTGATGAGTGGAGTAACAAGTGCTTTTTCAATGCATTTGGAACAAACCCCTCAAGTAGGGATGCAGATGTAATAGATGTTATGGCTGGCAGAAGATAATCAATTGTCTCTTTTAAAAGGAATGTTGGAATTTGATCTAGATCATTGGATTTATTGGGTAATGATAAAATCATTTTTCGAATGTCGTCTTCTGAGACAGAGTGAAAATTAGAAAAATCACTTTTTATGTCAAGATGATCAAAATCTGGTGGTTCACGTGATGGTATACTATCCAGAATTACTTGAATTTTAGTTATGAAATAGTCGCTGAATTTTTCCAGAATTTCTTCAGTATTTAGATGATCTGGGAGGATGGCTTTTTTTTCTTTACCAAGGAGACTATTGGTTAGCGAGAACAGCACCCTTGTATTAGATGACTCCTCTATAAGAGAATTGTAGTACTCCCTCTTCGCCTTTTTGATGATCTTATTAGTTGTATTTCTTTGGTAGCAGAACATTTGCCGGTGAACCTCAATCTTCGTTTTATTGTAAAGACGCTCAAGTCTGCGGCGCTGTTGTTTAGCAGCCCTAACATCTTCTGAAAACCACTCCACTTTTTCCCTGTTAGTTATAATTTTTGACTTGGGTGGTGCATGTTCAGCCATGATGTCCTTAAGAGTTTCTTCAAATAAAGATAGCAATTGCTCAGGTGATTTATGACTACAACAAAAATAGTTCGAACACTGAATTGATGAACTGATATCCATTTTCAAGGCATCAATGTTTATGGATTTATATTTTCGATAAGTAATTTTCTTGGGAGGGATTTTTTAAGTTGCTAGTGTCAATTCGGCCAAGACCGCATAGTGATCAGACAATGCTGGATCTGTGACATGGACATTTTGTACTGACGTGCTGTTACTTTGACGAACAAGAATTAGATCCAAGGTGTGTCCTGTCTTGTGGGTAGGTTTTGAGACCAGTTGTGAATAGCCAAATAATTCAAACAAATTTATGAATTGCTTGGCAAAAGTGTCATGTAAATTGTCAACATGGATGTTGAAATCATCGGCAATAGCTATATCACATCCATACAAGGCATAGAAGGACAGACATTCAGAAAATTCATTTAGAAACTGTGCTGATGTAAGTTTGTTCCTTTTTGATGGTGGCGGTCGGTAAACTACGAGTAATCGAAGTGAAAGGTTGCTCGACACGAAGCAGCCAATCATTTCAAAAGATGGCGGAGATTTGTATAAATCCGGATGCTGTTTTATGTTTAAGGCATCACTGTGGATGACAGCTACACCACCACCTCGACTTCCTCGTGAGTTGTTTAAGATGGAGAAACCCAGTGGTAATAATTGTCCAATGGAAAACTGTCACTGTCATTTTCTTTCAACCACGTTTCAGTTACAGCCAATACACTGAGACTGTTATCTAGTATGAAGTCCTTTAGCTCATGTTCCTTCCCAGAAACAGATCTTATATTAAGTAATCCAAAGTTCAAATTAGGTACATTGTTCCTCACAGATCTGGCATTGACCGTTGAAAATATTATATTGGAGGTAGTTTTGTAATCAGCTGTATCTTTGTGGATTAAACTAATGTTACTGAAGTTCACACCAGAATTAGTATGTTTTTTGACAGCCTGTCTGTGTTGTAATTTGACAGTTTCTATTTGGTATACTTTGTGTGATCTGTTGGTGGGATGACAAAACTCTGGTTTCAATATCCTTTCTTTTTTCAAGGTTTTAAAAACACTAGCTTTGGGTCTATGCTTAATAAGGTTCATTGTTTTGTTGATGGAATTAAGATCGTCTGAGGTGTAACTGATCAAACACATTTTGCTTGTCCACAATTTAAACTCCAGTCTCTTGTAACATCAAGTGTGAAATAACAATTTCCAATTAGCAGTGAAATTAGGTGTGAAATGAATCTAACAGTCCAAGCTAAATTGGAACAATAGGTTAGATAATCCTGGCAAACTAGTGCTTTGAATTTTGAAACAAGATTGGAAAAATTTTCAACATGTTTCAAGATTTTTTCTCATAAAAGTACAGAAGTTGTTTACAAATTCCTTTAAAAGTCATCTCAAAAGAGTCTACATCAGGTACAGAAAAGCTGGAACAAATTTCAACAAACAAATCCAGAGATATCCACTTGAAAACTATGAAAAAGCAGGAGCTCAGAAATGTGTGACGACACTTGATGGCAATATAATAAACTAAACTATTTCTATGTCCAATACCATCATGACCGCTGCTTTTGTTAGTTTTAAGAGAATTGATAATCTGAATAATGTCTTCGTGAGTAAAAGAATTTTTTTTAAATGATTGCGAACATTTGTGTTTAAAGGTGGGGTGGGGGGGGGGGGGGTTGTTTGCTATTCGAGAAAGCAAAGTTGTTTTGAAACATCTTAACAATATGCCAAAATTGCCGTTGGTCGTTGTTTTCTGATATTGAGGTATCTATTTTTCTAAGTATTGTTCCATGGCATTTTTTCATATTGTTAACTTTGTTTCGGGTAGTTTTATATTTCGCCCATGTGTTTGGGTTATTGCCTTTCAGAGCTAATTTACGTAGTCGATCGCGAAGACGAATAGTACTTCTAATAGCGCTATCAAACCATGGCTTATCAGACTTCCTAATTATAACTTTTGTATGTGGAATACATTTTTCTGCAAGTTCCAAAAAAAGTAGAAACTAAGTTTGACAGAGCATCATTAATGTTCTCCTCACTGCAAATTAGTTTCTCCCATTCTGTCTCGTTTATATATAAGGTTATTCATTTTTATAAAATCACCTTTTTGTAATTCAGGACCTCCCGGGTGACAGTTGATTGAATAGGGTGTGCACAGACTACATGGGTGTATACTGCGAGATGGTCGGATAAACCTAATTCCAGCGTGCCCGAGTGAGCTATCGTAACTGTCACTAACAATTATAGGGTCAAGTAGGGTTCGAGATGTCTTTCCTATTCGAGTGGGCTCAGATATAACTTTCTTCAAATTGAATAGAGTTATAAGAGACTGTAGCGTACTCCGTTCCACGAGTAGGTCAGAGTTTATATCTCCAATTAAAACAACTGATGGATTTATTTCCAAAGTTAATTCTATTTTTGCCTGTAAGTTAGGCCAGTATTTTTCACTCGATTCCCTCTCCGATCTGTATGTGACACAAGGGATGAATTTCTGTTTGTTGCCCACTTCAAACCAGAGAATATCATCATCAAAGGATAAGTCTTCAATGTGTTTGAAGGTGATGTGATCTGCAAAATACACCGCAATACCCCCGCCGTACTGGTTTCTGTTATGTATAATGGGGACCGAATAGTTTGGGATCAATGTATTACCAATATTGAAGTCATTATCCAAGTGAGTTTCTGTAAAGCAAATAATGTCAAAGTCATCGATCTCATCTACTAGCTTATGCAGTTTATGACGGATGCTACGGATATTATAATTTAGAATTGAAATTGTATTTTGATCGATACTGACAGAACCCATATGAGCTGGATCAGGGTTTGGATGGACATCACCACAGAGAATAATAATCAACATCATAATAACAATTATAGATGATGAGAGATGGAATATAACCGGACGGATTTTAAGATGGAGTATTGCATAAGTTTCATGAATGTGGTCTTGTTTCATTGAATTAAGAACGTTGTAGAAAATACCAACTGACTGTCGGTACTGGGTTATGTCAATCTCCATATTTAATACTACGCGAATGTGAAAACCTAAATTCATCAGTCAGCGGGTATTCCGGAGATAGAAATTGGCGGTTTGGGTTTTTGGGCAGCCTTTTCCTTAGAGTGCAGTGATGGTCATCACCACTGGAACATAAATTAAAGAAAAAGTAAACATATGAGTAAACAAGGAAACAAAACTGAAATTTATACATGTACATTTGTGGGTTAACTGTTTGAAGCTTGGGGTTTAGTTCAAGATATAGACTAACTCTGTGCAAACTAAACTCATTCCTCAATTAATCACTACCAAAATCGCGATGTGTTGGGAGCTGGTTCGACATGTCATTGTCGTTTTACTATTGAATGCTGATCGGGCTATTTTTCCAATTGCATTGACAGGGTATACTGTTGATGACTCGAAACCGAAACGAATCCTGCGAGTCCTTCTCAGCTGCAACAATACATTAACATTACAAATCCATGTGGTGCGAGGCGATGTCAATTCGAATAGTTTTGATACACAGCATTGTATGCTAATCAAAGCTAGAGAAAACAAGTTAGCATTCATCAAACGCCACTGATACAGATCTGATATAAAATTTAATAGAAGGGCAGAAATCCCGTTATCTTCCCAGTTGTAATGACATTCAACCTTGAAGTGTGCCGTAATTGCGGGTCAGTAGTGCTGACCTAAAATAGACAATGTAACTGGTACCGATTAAACTAATATGCCGTAAAAAGGCGAGAACGGCTTTTCTCACGAAGTATTACATGTTACGTACCTTTAGATTTTTCCACCTGACAACATTATTAGACGGAAAGTCAAATGGTTGTACTGGTGATCCATGATTCGTGACACATGTACATCTTTTGATCTGTGCAGGTTCACAAAATGGAGAAATTCGCTTGATGATTTGAAAACAAAAAAATAGAAAAAACAAAAACAAAATGAGTTGTTACTTGATTGTCACATGGTCAAGGTATCAATCTTGCTTCGGAGCATCAAGGGATATAATCAAGATCCACTCGAGGTACAATGGTTTACCTTATCAGCCACTAGGCTGATATTCAGTTTATGGTGGTTGTGGTGGTGGTGGTGGTGGTGGTGGGGGTGGGGGGGGGGGGGGTGGTGATAATTTGTAATTTGCCAAAGCTGATTTAAATTATTTACTATATCCACATCCCTTTAGTAGTCATCTACTTTAGTAGTCGTTAAATGTTTCATTCATTTACTTTTTCCAAGTACCAGGAGAGGTGTACATATGTTTTACTGCAGTCCGCCTTGGAGTTTTCTTCCTAAGCATGCTGCAGCCAAATCCTTATCAAAATATGCCTACTCTAGGTTCGTGACCATGGTAAATACGGGAAGTAAGACAATGTGGACGGAACGTCAAAGGAAATAATCACGATCCACTTGAAGTACAATATTTTACTTTAAATTCCAATCACAAGTCGGATATTTGTTTTGGGGTTTTTTTTCTGGTCGGAGGCTGCAATTGACAAAGCTATGATTTAAAATATTTAATACTTCCGCATCCCCTGCATCGCAATGATTTTCATTCATTTTCTTTCCCCGAGCTTAAGTGCTAGGTGGGATGTACATATGTTCTACTGCAGTCTGCATAGGAGTTAACTTCCCAAGCAGGAAGCAGCAAAACACAGCCGCATCTTTATCAGAACATGCCCACTCTGGGTAGGTGACTATGAAAAGTACGGGAAGTATGTCAGTGTGAATTTTAAGTTGGGTGAATCATTCAGTTCTGTGGAGTACAGCCCTTGATACAACATTAGCCCTGGAAACAACATAAGCACCCCCTATACACATTCATGGTGTGTGTGCCTTTGAATTTTCTATGACATTTGACTCCTTCGGTTTTGACCAGAACTTGTGCAGGGAGTTGGTCACTTCCAAGCAGACAATTTCTAACCAGGTGAGGTTATAGCTACAGCACTGTAAGTATACACCTATACACACTAATAGTGTATGATGTCTCTGAATTTACAGTGACCTTTTACATTTTATATACAAATATATGTAAAGAAACTTAAATCTAACGATAAATAAGAAAGAAAACGAAACTTAATTTCTCAGTTACACCATATTCTCAGCTCGGGCTACACTTTTTAGTGTGTCACCCGAAATGAGGCCCGAAAAAAGAACCGAAGTTCTGCTGGGGCCGAATTGTGCGAGCATTCTTGCGACCCACACTGATATATGTTACCAGTAACTACTCTTAACACAATCGAGTTCGCCTATCTCCGTTATGTAACCTTTCACACTGACAATGTTTTGGCAATCATGTGTTTGTTATAAAAATCAAAATTATGAAGATTTTGAATTCATTTCATTTCCACAGGAGACGTGTTTGCTATTTATCTAGTTTTCTGAATGAACTTTATACTAGAACTATGTTATTTAAGGTACAACCGCGTGTTTCTTTTTTGTCAACAACTTGGCCTTGTACAAGTTTAGATTCTGATTTGTGTTGCAATGACACACACCATTGGCATTGTCGCCCTTCAGTGAATAACCGAAATGAAGAAATTATTCTTCAGATTCTTCCTTTAAGAGTAACTTTTGTTCCAACAACATTCTGTAACTGACATGTCACGTTTCAGTTTTTTATGACACTGATTAGATAATGTTTTCTCCAAGTCCAAACTTTGCTTCAATGATAATCATAGCCTACTAGCCATACAATACAAAAATTATACATGTGATATAATTTTTTTTTTGTGAGGTCGTCCTGTGAGTCAAGCCTTAGATGTCAATACAAAATCTGAGTGGAATTTTCACTTGAATAATGAAGAATAGCCTACCTCATCAGACTAATTGCAGACACCACACATGTATTTGACAGGGTTTGGTATTTGTCTCCACACATGCCTGGATTGGCTGGAATCTGTGGAAGTAGCTCAACTTTTGAGCTTTGTTTGCAGTAGATATTTAAAATCTGATATTTATTTCTGCAAACAAAGCTCAATGAACGATGCGCTTTTTCCAATCAGTTGCACGAATTGGGAAACATGACCACATCATTCTTATTCGTGAAATATTAGTTCAGCGATCCGAACGTAGTGGCTATCCCTCTACAGTCAGATTCTTACCATTCAATCCTATAGAAAAAGTTCCCATCAAGTTTTTATGGGAACTCAAAACTCGAAATTAGGAATATATATCAAGCTTTCACCCTCATTACCGGCTGCAATCGATAGTACACGTATTTCCTTACATTTGGGCAGAGTTTATAGACCCAAACTATGTTTTATTCTTTAATTACCGTCATTTGAATACACGTGAGGCGTCAACGGAGATTTCAAAATTGGCCATGTTTTTGTTTAAATATAAAACAGTAAAAACAATAACCCGGTAATGGCACCGAAACAAATAGACCTTTTCATCGATGTAGAATCGGAAATTTGATTGCAATTGCGCAGGGGGGGGTTGATAATCTGCTCTGTGCGAATGCGACCGAGTTTAATGACCTCCTCTGTGCGAATGAGATCGAGATTCCGATTCCGCATCGTTGAAAAGATCTATTCGCTTCGGCGCCATTATCAGGTTATTGTTTTTACTGTTTTATATGTAAACCAAAACATGGCCAATTTTGAAATCTCCGTTGACGCCTCACGAGTATTCAAATGACTGTAATTAAAGAATAAAACATAGTTGGGATCAATAAACTCTGCCCAAATGTAAGGAAATACGTGTACTATTGATTGCAGCCGGTTATAAGGGCGAAAGCTTGATTTATATTCCTAATTTCGAGTTTTGAGTTCCCATAAAAACTTGATGGGAACTTTTTCTATAGGATTGAATGGTAAGAATCTGAACGTACAGTACGCGTCAAGTGTATCGCAACTCAATCACCCGTCCCCGGGACGAGTGATTTACGTAAATATGTTCCGGTGAAACACCGGAACGAAAATCAGACACCGGGATTCAATGAATAAGGGATTAAGTCGATTTCTGTGTGTGGCATTCAGTAGCTGTTTTGTTCAATTACCGACACATTGTTCCGATGCGGTGTTCAACCGCGATCTTTTCATTGTTGTTCCAAACTCAGACTCATGTCTACCAACGTGTGAAAACATGAATTTGACTTGCGTGAGTTCGTCGTAACCGTGTATATTTTCATGATTTCTCTGTTGAAGTGTTTTTTTTATATATTTTCTTAGCATGCCCTACCACCACTTTCTCCAAGCTTGTGTATCAATTCTCGTTATTTTCCGTGAAGCCCTCCACAAAAACCTTCAAGAATCAGTGTCGGTCATTGTGATTCCGGTATTCTAAATAATGACGAGAAATGAAATGCCGTCCACAAAAAGTTAGAAAACGATTGAAAATGCGATTGATCAATGATCATTCACGTTGGGCAATGGTGATTTGTATTGCGAAGCAAGTTGGAACTGGGATAACATGTAAAAAATTAAAAACAACTGAAAGTGCATTTGAACTATTGTCAAGAAAGACAGTGAAAACATAGAAAACATAGAAAGTCGAGACCTTCCGCAACAAAACAAAGAGAGAGGGGACCTGAAAAACATGTGGCAACATAAGTATGTACAAGCTAATAAATGAACTGTTAAAAACTACACTTGAAGTGCTGTATTTAGCTCAACTTTCAGGGTGCCCGGAAATTCGCCCCCCCCCCCCGGACGTCTGCCCCCAAGACATTTGCCACCCCACTTTGTAGCAAATCTGGACATGAGCCCCGCCCCCTCCCCGCCTGCAGTGTCCAGATATCCCCCCCCCCCCCCCCCGACGTCTCCCCCAAGACATTTGCCTATCCCCAAGACATTTGCCTCCCGGACATGCGCCCCCCCCCCCCCCCCTTCTGCTTTATAGCACATCTGGACATGACCCCCCCCTCCCCCCCCCCCCCCCAAAAAAAAAAAAAAAAAAATTGACACTCGGACATGAGCCCCCCGCCCCCCAGATAACTGCCCAAAGGATAACCATTTTAGGAAAAAACAAAAGCCTGAATATTTTTCATTATTTTATTGGTGTTTACTGCAAAAAAACAAAAAAAAACAAAAAACAAGAAGTTAATGGCAAAACAAAATACAACAAAATAGGAAAATAACACACAAAGCACATGATTCAGTGTTGTTAACAATATAGCATAACTCAAAAAATTAAACACGTATCGAGACGAGATGTCGACTACATGTATGTTTTTACGGGAGTTAAACAACTGACAAAGACTAATTTACTTGTATCCAAGTTTCTTTCAGACGAAAGCGAGTAAACGTAAATTTTGTAGCTTATTTTTGTAACAATAATCAAGCTTATTTTTGTAACAATAGGCTCAATAACTTTGCGGACATGGATTAGTCTTCCATTTAAATCACTCATTTCCCAAGATGAGTGAGTAAGTTATACTTCTATCTATAGCTCAAAAAATGATGTTCAAACTGCTGCCTACTTTAGGCTTTTGAAAATAACATTCCGGCACATGTCCGGCATTCACTTGCACATTGTTCAAGTGTAGACAACCCAGAAAAAAAAAAAGTTTTTGGAGAACAGTTCACTATTAGGGACATCTCAAGTTTAATAATGTACTACATGTAGCTGGGGTACCCGTCCGTCCTTTGGACGGAAAATATTTGTAAAACCATTGGGGCGAGTTGCGTGGTCGGAATTTGTGAGGTTGTTTTATTTGCACTCTTCAACTCGCGGTGTATGTTCCGCCATTGCTAAAATTGTCTTCGACAACTTTTATTAATTGAACGCTGACAACTCATTCATTTGTATTTCAATAAAACCGTTTGAGCATTTGTTAGTTATTTTGTTTCTGATCAGTTGGTGAACCAATTTACTTATTCGAAATCAGCCCATATCGAAAATTTGAGATCCGGATTTCAAATTATCAAATGACACCAAAATACCTCCGATTGCGTGTCAACAGAACTCGTTGTCGACAAAACGTTTCGAAGTTATAAAATGTTCACCAGCTTCACCCGTGTCTCATAATTGTAATCACATACTACAGGTTAACACATAAAGTTGTAGTGTCCTTGAAAGTCCTTGATTTTTTTAAAAATTTATTTCCAAGGCCTTCACTTTAATAAAGTGCTTGTATTTTGAGTGGGATTTTGAAAATCCTTGAATTTCAGTCATGCCTGAAAAATTGATACCCTTTTGGGGATTTTAAAAAACTGATCACAACACTCACGCCCAAACTTGGACCCAAAGTCCGTAATTAATATAGGCCTAATTTTTTCGGCATGGTAAGTCCTTTGGACCCACCAAACCAAAGAATTGGGCCCCTATATTACAGGCTGGGTCCCAGTCTGAACTATATAGATACAGACCCAAGCTGTGAGTCAAATCAGGGCATTGAAACCTATCGAAAAAAACCCTCGAAACGGCTTTGAAAGGTGCTTGAAAGTCCTTGAGGTTTTTCCATCATTGAGACATTGAATCTCTATATATGCAAGGCGCAATACAAAACTTGCGGTACATGTAGTCAACTTAATTGGTCAATAAGTTTATTGACGGTCGATAAAAAAACAAGCCCCCCCCCCTCCCAGGCCCACAAAATTTGTTGCGGCAGTTGGCAATGCCATAGTAAGAGACATGGTATTCAGCCACATGTAGCACTTACTCCGGCAATGCCGACTGACGTGACAAATTTTGAGGACCTGACGGGGAGGGCAATGACCGAATGGGTCTTCTCGTCTAAACAATCGTACAGCATTTATTTAACACTTCAATACCAAATAAGAACTATAGGCAATACAAGTTTTCCAAAGGAGTTTTATTCAAAAGTTTACCCACTGTCGTTCCCCCCCCCCCCCCCCCCCCCCCCCCCCCCCCCCCACACACCTCGGGGAGGTACTGGGTAGGCCTGTCATGAAAGAGTTCGGTGCCTGTGTGTTTAGAAAGTAGGGGCGTATAAACTATGAAGGGTGTCAGTTACTTTTGGAAGGACATGGATAATTGGGCACTTGTTGCAAAAACAAGCCGAAGCAGCATGTGCCGGTGTAGCCTACTTTGTGATTGTTGAGAAAACAATTACGCTGATTGAGTCATGTCACACAGCCTGAAACAGGACAGGTGTTTGTTTTGACAAACTGCTGAATTTATCAGCTTCAGTTTATGCTGAAATACTGAACATATACATGCAGCTTGTTGGCTTTTTCTCACTTTTGTTACTTTTACCCCGCCGATTATTGATTTCTGGCTAACGTTCATGATGGAATGGCGATTTTTGCCAACAGCGACAACCGACCGGTAATGAGATGTTACAAAATCGCGGTGGGCCTAATTTAATGACAGAATCCAGATACATGCAAGTTGCGGTTTTCATAATAACGCCTGTTACATTTAAGACTTTTAAAATTTATTAGACAGGTCTGTTCTGCTCTTCATAACCCTGAAATGTGAAATGCATAAAAATATAAATTTGCCGTGGTTGTGAAATGTTTACACTGGGCAATCCAATGTTGATTCACGTTGAACAATCTAAACTTGATTCATTTTGCTCTCGCCTGATAGAATGCACACCGTATTGCACGGTAGCCACAGTGGCAGGAAAACATCTTGTGAATCAATCAGTGCGATTATGTAACTAATCCCATTCACCAAAAAACACGGTTGGATGCGGTGTTTGTTGTTGTGAATTATCACCGGATTTTCCGGGATCATCCGGTGATTTTTTCAAATTGCGTCACCGCGTTGGATGATTGAGATGCGACACACTTGACGTGTACTGTAGAGGGGTAGCCACTATGTTCGGATTACTGAACTAGTGAAATATATACATAGTATTTGACAAATATACAACACTTCATGTGTAGTTTACACAATATTAAAGAAACTGTATAGGTCATTGAGTGGCTCAGTAGGTAGAGGTGCAGTCTGCAAGCCGAGAGGTCCTCAGTTCGAATCCCACCTGCGGCAACCGCGTTGTGTCCTTGGGCAAGACACTTCACCACCATTGCCCACATGGGGACACGGTGGCGTTGTGTACTAAGGCGTACTTCATATCGATGGTGCACTTGCCTTCAACCAATGCTAACCCTGCTTGTGTGGAGTTAGTATGTTGGGGAGCTGACAGTTGCTCGGTGGTGCTCTCCGGGTACTCCGGCTTCATCCACCAGTAAAACTCTCGCGGTCATGATTAGCCATTGTGCAGAAATGTAACCGTAAATACAAATAAATAAATAGAATAGGTCATTGAAATGTAAAACATTCAAAATATAAGGAAATTTACTTTTGTATTAATCCAGTCAGCACTGGAGTTGTTTCGATCAATTCCGTCATCAAAGAATTCTGTGATTGACTGAAAAATCCGTTTTGGACTGCAAAGCGAAACGAAACAGCCCAGGCAAATACATATTCCATTTAACCGTTATTGTTAAATGCAGGGGCATAGCTGGGGTGTATCCCCCTATATTTGTCCAAAAATCAAGATAGTTGGAAATTTTTCAGGCAAAAATTCCAACAGTTGTAAATTTGAAGTATTGTTGTAAGGGAGGTTTTTTCCGAATGTGGTGTTACATTTCTGTGAAATTCCAACATTAGACTCCCACAGACAGAATTCTGATCGAACAATGCAAGATTTACTACCTACTCAGCAAACTGTTTCTTGAAATATATAAAAAATTACGAGAATACAAACAAGCAGGTCAATTTGGTGCTCACAATACTCACCGTTGCTTGGTAGTTGTCTCAGGTACTCCGGCGTCCTGCACCCACAAGACTGTCATGGGAACATTATGGGACTAAAATGCAATGCATTCACAGACTACAGTTTGTGTTAGAGGATTAGTGTGCTCACTGCTCAGCATGACCTCAAATTTGATTAATAAATTAATTAAATAATTAATTAATTAATAAATTATTGGTTGAATACTGATTTTTTGAGCATTCTTGTTATGTGCACATTCATGTAATTAACACAATGTCGTATGAAGGCAAATAGGGCCTACTTACTGACCGAAACAGGAAGATTTGGCCTCGAGAATATTCGGCCTTATCTTATTTGGCCTCGGAAAGATTTGGCTATGGTATTTGATGTTTTAATTAAGGTTATCTGAAAGGAAAGTTGTGTATGGCTTTCACTTAATAATGATGATAATAATACTGGGCGCTGATTCGTCACGTTTCTCTGGTGAGAAGGCCTAGGTTTTCCTTGTGCTCCCAACTGTCTACCTATTCCCACGCTTCTTCTATCCTTCCAACACGTTGCATTAGACGAAGTGCTCTATGACATCCTGTTCTCCATTCTTCCCAAGCTTTTCGATAAGCATACAAACCCTCCTTTTTTACTTCATTTTCACTGAATCTTCCAGAGGTCAAATCTTCCTGTGCCCCTTACAGACTACAATACCACAAGAAATTATCATTTTGTGATGTCTTAAAACCTCAAATTATGTAAATATTTAGCTTCAGCCATTTAAACTTCTTGGAAGTATTTTCCGAATGCACTAGAAACTACCAGTACAGTTACCCAGAGTGAACATTTTGAAACATTGCCCCTCCCAGGGGAGTGGGGGGGGGGGCATAGGAGGTGGCACCCCTTTAAATATCCATCTCTAGATATAGCATAGATCAATACCCCATTGATCCCCACCCCATCAACCCCCTGGTAATATAAACTTATTACAATAGCAGTTGAAACAAACTTTTTCATCAAGCGCTATTGTATATGATAAACTTTACTTGTTACCATAATGGTTGGTGCAAAGATTTTCAACCGCCATTGTTGTAATAAACTTATTACCATAAGGGTTGACGTACACATTTCACCAACCGCTATTGTAAGAAATTTATTTATTACAATAACGGTTAATTCGAGTGTCTGTCCTAACCGCTATTCCAATACGTTTTTCCATTAAATTGAGAATAAACTAACTAGTGATTTCTTCAACTGACGAGCCAGTTTCATTCAAGATTTGATCTCTTTACCCATCACAGCAGCAAAAAAAATAAGAAATTGTCTTATTGAAGTATTTTGCTCCGAACAATGGTCGACAAAACCATACAAATAGGGATGTCGATGGTCATTGGCACCAGCTTCCTTTTTTCTTTCCAATACATCAACATTAGTATTTGTGGCTTTTTTGTGGAATCAGAAATGATTGATCTCGTTCCCAACCACGCAGTATTGTCTAGGTTTGTCAATTATATTTTTTGCGAGTGCAATTTGGGCCCCACAAGCTAATCCTCTTTCACTTGAAATGCTTCCAATGGAGCTCATCAGAGATAGGGTTCCCAGGAAGTAATTTGAAAAAGCGTCAGAAAAGAAAAAAAAAATCTTTCATGATAATGGGTCAGTTTGACTCCCTTTTGGCCGAATATTCATGTCTTCATATAAGTACAGTTTTGACTATTCCAGGGCCGATTTGAGAGTGTGTGGGGGTAGGAACCCCTGGGCCCAGAACGTTTGGGGGCCTGGCCAGGGAGTCTATGACTCCTGCGTTAGGTTTGGGTACCCCAAAGTTCCGCGTCGTATAGTACCAAAATGTTAAGAAGGAGCATCAAATGGTTCTGCATTTGACCAATGGTTGTAGCTTTGGGCTGCACAATTCTTGGGTGATAACCTTATTACGTCAACTTGACATCATAAAGTTATCACCAGAAGAATTGTGCGGCCAGAAGCTGTAACTCGGTGTCACTAGATGAACACTTATGAATTTGTAAATTTGAAACATGCTGCAAAAAACGTCATTTGACGGCCAAAAGATAATGTGAATTTTCATCCTAAAAGCCGCGAGAAAGCTCTATTTAATAGCCGAGTTAAACTTTTCTTGGAGAAACCTCCCAACCCCATCATTGTTTGTGCCTTCTACCCTCGTAGAAAAACACCCCATGACTGTTATAGTCCCCATATTATATTGAGATGGGTATGTCCTTAGTTGATAATTCTACGAGATTGATATTTTTCTGCACATTCTGGCTGGTCTGACTCATTTGCACTAAGTGACCTTTAAGTGCATGTTTACATCTTTGTTACACATAATCTATTTTTTTTTTAAATCATTGTGCATTTAACTGTTGATTGTTTAATTCTCTAAGTAGGTCAAGGACCTTGTTTACATAAATTAAGACAGAATCACCTAGAAACTGATAGAAAACAGAACTTTGGAGAACATTCTATCTGAGTACTACTATATAAAGGTTTGTCAACAGAATTCAGGAACTCATATTTTCAGAAAGACTTATTTTAGTTAAAATAGATATTGGAGATTATTATTGTTCCAGAACAGTGTTTTTATTATAGAAGCAGTGCTTCTTTGTGAATTTGGAAGATTGATTCCAAAAGAGAATTTTGAAGAGAATTTATTCATCTTGTAAAAGAGAATTTATACTTTTTGTGAAACAGAATATATTTTTGTGAAAAGCCAGGATTCTACTGGATTATTTGGAAATTAGCTGTGGCACCAATACTATTGGATTTTTACTCCATTTGAATTTTGCTCAGCATTTTATTATTTATTGGAGACTGCTGAAATTTCTAAGTGAACATTTTATTACAAATCTATGGGATACTGTTTCTAAAGACACATTCTTAAACTTCATACCACCAGCTGGAAAATTTCTAAAGTCTTCACCACTGGATTACTGGATTCTGTCAACTGTATTTTGGATTTTTATTTTCTGTAAACCAATTAGTGTAAAAGTTCTTTTTATCATTTTTAGCTCAACTTTGGCGAAGCCAAATTTGAGCTTATGCCATGGCCTGTCGTCCGTCTGTCCATCTGGCCGTCGTATTTATGAACCGATCTTTACGAAACTTCTTGGGTACCTTTGTTGTGACTGTGGGACGAGAACGAGTGTTTTTGGGTGTGGTCCAAAATTCAAGATGGCTGTCAGCTGCCATTTTGTACCGACGATGCAGAAATCTGTTTTTTGTACAGAACTTCCATATGAAAGCTCTGATTTGAATAATTTTTTGTATGAATGTTTAGTACCATGGGATACATCACATATAATACGGGTTTTTTTCTCGTGCGTAAATTATGCAAATTAGACTAACTTTGATGTTTTTTGGTGTTACTTTCAGCACTGTAAGTGCAAATGCCAATACGGCTCGGGCTAGAGGCCGTATTTATAAACCGATCTTTACGAAACTTCTTGGGTACCTTTGTTATCACCGTGGGACGAGAACGAGTATTTTGGGGTCCGGTCCGAAATTCACGATGGCCGATGGCAGCCATTTTGTACGAAATTTGGTGCAATCAGATTTTTGCACAGAACTTCCATATGAAAGCGCTGATTTGAATAATTTTTTGTGTGAATTTTTAGTACCATGGGATACATCACATATAATACGGGTTTTTTTCTCGTGCAAAAATTATGCAAGTTAGCTAAACTTTGATTTTTTCAGTGCTGCTTACACACAGTAAGTACACATGTCAATACGGCGCTGGCTGGGGTGTATCCCCCTATATTTGTCCAAAAATCAAGATAGTTGGAAATTTTTCAGGCAAAAATTCCAACAGTTGTAAATTTGAAGTATTGTTGTAAGGGAGGTTTTTTCCGAATGTGGTGTTACATTTCTGTGAAATTCCAACATTAGACTCCCACAGACAGAATTCTGATCGAACAATGCAAGATTTACTACCTACTCAGCAAACTGTTTCTTGAAATATATAAAAAATTACGAGAATACAAACAAGCAGGTCAATTTGGTGCTCACAATACTCACCGTTGCTTGGTAGTTGTCTCAGGTACTCCGGCGTCCTGCACCCACAAGACTGTCATGGGAACATTATGGGACTAAAATGCAATGCATTCACAGACTACAGTTTGTGTTAGAGGATTAGTGTGCTCACTGCTCAGCATGACCTCAAATTTGATTAATAAATTAATTAAATAATTAATTAATTAATAAATTATTGGTTGAATACTGATTTTTTGAGCATTCTTGTTATGTGCACATTCATGTAATTAACACAATGTCGTATGAAGGCAAATAGGGCCTACTTACTGACCGAAACAGGAAGATTTGGCCTCGAGAATATTCGGCCTTATCTTATTTGGCCTCGGAAAGATTTGGCTATGGTATTTGATGTTTTAATTAAGGTTATCTGAAAGGAAAGTTGTGTATGGCTTTCACTTAATAATGATGATAATAATACTGGGCGCTGATTCGTCACGTTTCTCTGGTGAGAAGGCCTAGGTTTTCCTTGTGCTCCCAACTGTCTACCTATTCCCACGCTTCTTCTATCCTTCCAACACGTTGCATTAGACGAAGTGCTCTATGACATCCTGTTCTCCATTCTTCCCAAGCTTTTCGATAAGCATACAAACCCTCCCTTTTTACTTCATTTTCACTGAATCTTCCAGAGGTCAAATCTTCCTGTGCCCCTTACAGACTACAATACCACAAGAAATTATCATTTTGTGATGTCTTAAAACCTCAAATTATGTAAATATTTAGCTTCAGCCATTTAAACTTCTTGGAAGTATTTTCCGAAATGCACTAGAAACTACCAGTACAGTTACCCAGAGTGAACATTTTGAAACATTGCCCCTCCCAGGGGAGTGGGGGGGGGGGCATAGGAGGTGGCACCCCTTTAAATATCCATCTCTAGATATAGCATAGATCAATACCCCATTGATCCCCACCCCATCAACCCCCTGGTAATATAAACTTATTACAATAGCAGTTGAAACAAACTTTTTCATCAAGCGCTATTGTATATGATAAACTTTACTTGTTACCATAACGGTTGGTGCAAAGATTTTCAACCGCCATTGTTGTAATAAACTTATTACCATAAGGGTTGACGTACACATTTCACCAACCGCTATTGTAAGAAATTTATTTATTACAATAACGGTTAATTCGAGTGTCTGTCCTAACCGCTATTCCAATACGTTTTTCCATTAAATTGAGAATAAACTAACTAGTGATTTCTTCAACTGACGAGCCAGTTTCATTCAAGATTTGATCTCTTTACCCATCACAGCAGCAAAAAAAATAAGAAATTGTCTTATTGAAGTATTTTGCTCCGAACAATGGTCGACAAAACCATACAAATAGGGATGTCGATGGTCATTGGCACCAGCTTCCTTTTTTCTTTCCAATACATCAACATTAGTATTTGTGGCTTTTTTGTGGAATCAGAAATGATTGATCTCGTTCCCAACCACGCAGTATTGTCTAGGTTTGTCAATTATATTTTTTGCGAGTGCAATTTGGGCCCCACAAGCTAATCCTCTTTCACTTGAAATGCTTCCAATGGAGCTCATCAGAGATAGGGTTCCCAGGAAGTAATTTGAAAAAGCGTCAGAAAAGAAAAAAAAAATCTTTCATGATAATGGGTCAGTTTGACTCCCTTTTGGCCGAATATTCATGTCTTCATATAAGTACAGTTTTGACTATTCCAGGGCCGATTTGAGAGTGTGTGGGGGTAGGAACCCCTGGGCCCAGAACGTTTGGGGGCCTGGCCAGGGAGTCTATGACTCCTGCGTTAGGTTTGGGTACCCCAAAGTTCCGCGTCGTATAGTACCAAAATGTTAAGAAGGAGCATCAAATGGTTCTGCATTTGACCAATGGTTGTAGCTTTGGGCTGCACAATTCTTGGGTGATAACCTTATTACGTCAACTTGACATCATAAAGTTATCACCAGAAGAATTGTGCGGCCAGAAGCTGTAACTCGGTGTCACTAGATGAACACTTATGAATTTGTAAATTTGAAACATGCTGCAAAAAACGTCATTTGACGGCCAAAAGATAATGTGAATTTTCATCCTAAAAGCCGCGAGAAAGCTCTATTTAATAGCCGAGTTAAACTTTTCTTGGAGAAACCTCCCAACCCCATCATTGTTTGTGCCTTCTACCCTCGTAGAAAAACACCCCATGACTGTTATAGTCCCCATATTATATTGAGATGGGTATGTCCTTAGTTGATAATTCTACGAGATTGATATTTTTCTGCACATTCTGGCTGGTCTGACTCATTTGCACTAAGTGACCTTTAAGTGCATGTTTACATCTTTGTTACACATAATCTATTTTTTTTTTAAATCATTGTGCATTTAACTGTTGATTGTTTAATTCTCTAAGTAGGTCAAGGACCTTGTTTACATAAATTAAGACAGAATCACCTAGAAACTGATAGAAAACAGAACTTTGGAGAACATTCTATCTGAGTACTACTATATAAAGGTTTGTCAACAGAATTCAGGAACTCATATTTTCAGAAAGACTTATTTTAGTTAAAATAGATATTGGAGATTATTATTGTTCCAGAACAGTGTTTTTATTATAGAAGCAGTGCTTCTTTGTGAATTTGGAAGATTGATTCCAAAAGAGAATTTTGAAGAGAATTTATTCATCTTGTAAAAGAGAATTTATACTTTTTGTGAAACAGAATATATTTTTGTGAAAAGCCAGGATTCTACTGGATTATTTGGAAATTAGCTGTGGCACCAATACTATTGGATTTTTACTCCATTTGAATTTTGCTCAGCATTTTATTATTTATTGGAGACTGCTGAAATTTCTAAGTGAACATTTTATTACAAATCTATGGGATACTGTTTCTAAAGACACATTCTTAAACTTCATACCACCAGCTGGAAAATTTCTAAAGTCTTCACCACTGGATTACTGGATTCTGTCAACTGTATTTTGGATTTTTATTTTCTGTAAACCAATTAGTGTAAAAGTTCTTTTTATCATTTTTAGCTCAACTTTGGCGAAGCCAAATTTGAGCTTATGCCATGGCCTGTCGTCCGTCTGTCCATCTGGCCGTCGTATTTATGAACCGATCTTTACGAAACTTCTTGGGTACCTTTGTTGTGACTGTGGGACGAGAACGAGTGTTTTTGGGTGTGGTCCAAAATTCAAGATGGCTGTCAGCTGCCATTTTGTACCGACGATGCAGAAATCTGTTTTTTGTACAGAACTTCCATATGAAAGCTCTGATTTGAATAATTTTTTGTATGAATGTTTAGTACCATGGGATACATCACATATAATACGGGTTTTTTTCTCGTGCGTAAATTATGCAAATTAGACTAACTTTGATGTTTTTTGGTGTTACTTTCAGCACTGTAAGTGCAAATGCCAATACGGCTCGGGCTAGAGGCCGTATTTATAAACCGATCTTTACGAAACTTCTTGGGTACCTTTGTTATCACCGTGGGACGAGAACGAGTATTTTGGGGTCCGGTCCGAAATTCACGATGGCCGATGGCAGCCATTTTGTACGAAATTTGGTGCAATCAGATTTTTGCACAGAACTTCCATATGAAAGCGCTGATTTGAATAATTTTTTGTGTGAATTTTTAGTACCATGGGATACATCACATATAATACGGGTTTTTTTCTCGTGCAAAAATTATGCAAGTTAGCTAAACTTTGATTTTTTCAGTGCTGCTTACACACAGTAAGTACACATGTCAATACGGCGCTGGCTAGAGTCTGTATTTATGAACCGATCTTCACGAAACGTCTTGGGTACCTTTGTTATCACCTTGGGACGAGAACGAGTGTTTCTGGGTGTGGACCAAAATTCAAGATGGCTGCCAGTGGCCATTTTGTATCGAAATTAGGTCTAATCAGTTTTTTGTACACAACTTCTATACGGCTCAGGCTAGATGCCGTATTTATGAACCGATCTTTACGAAACTTCTTGGGTACCTTTGTTATTACCGTGGGATGAGAATGAGTGTTTTTCGGTGTGGTCCGAATTTCAAGATGGCCACCAGCAGCCATTTTGTACCAAAATTAGTGCAATCAGTCTTTTGTACAGAACTTCTGTATGAAAGTTCTGATTTGAATAAATTTTTGTATGAATGTTTAGTAACATGGAATACATCACATATAGTACGGGTTTTTTTCTCGTGCAGAAATTATGCAAATTAGATGAATTTTGATTTATTCAGTGCTACTTACACTCTGTAAGTGCACATGTCAATACGGCTCGAGCTAGAGGCTGTATTTATGAACCGATCTTCACAAAACTTCTTGGGTACCTTTGTTATCACCTTGGGACGAGAACGAGTGTTTCTGGGCACGGTCCAAAATTCAAGATGGCTGCCAGAGGCCATTTTGTTCCAAAATTAGGTCCAATCAGTTTTTTGTCACAACTTCTACACAGCTCATATTTGTGAACTGATCTTCACGAAACTTCTTGGGTACCTTTGTTTTCACCTTGGGACAGGAATGAGTGTGTTTTGGGGTGCCTTTGTTATCACTGTGCTATGAGAACAAATATTTTGGGGTTCAGTCAGACCCACTGTGGGACTCAAAGATTTTTTCTAGTTTAGCATCTGACTGTCACCCACCTTTACAATACTTTACCTGTACATTTGTTACAGGCAACGCTCAGTATTTATGTACAGACCGTTACAATACTTTATATGTACCTTTGTTATCAGGTCATTACCTAGATGTTTGTCATTGCTGTGTCACATACTATACATGTACATGTCTTTGTCTTGACAAGTTGAGCTACAGTGTCATTGACACTTTCATTTATATATACCCGGTATTTGTTTTTAATTAAATTTCAGAATAATTAAATTCATAGTTATTGTTGCTGATTCTCAGATTTCTTTCTGTTACCAATATCATTAATATTTACATTTACACACCATAACGGTGCCCCCCCCCCCCCCCCCCCCCACACACACACACACACAACACACACATGCATACACACTTTCGAAAGGGTCCTGTAAGTTGGCATAACAAACTAAACCCAGAGCCCGGATTTTCTTTCCCCATCCCTTACTGAGTCACACTAAGAGCTTGTTTTTCCAACATTTTACATTTGTAATTTTATTTTAATGACATATTTTAGTGTTTATGTAAATGGTAAAAAAGAATAATATTTTCTGTATAAAAGTTACTCCTGAATGTCTTCAAATGTTTAGAAATTCAAGGCTCGAAAATAATCCCGTTTTATTGTGTGTGATATTTGGAAATGCCAGTCCGTTTCAAATTGTCAAGTTCCATATTTTGATTATTTTCAGCGCATGTAAAACAAAAATGTCACAACGTCGGTCATTCCCTAGTTTGTTTGTTTTGTTTTGTGAGGAAAAGCAGGGTGTTTGTTGATAATAATTGCCTTTTAAGCATGACATGCACCGTGCTCAGCAGTAATCTTATCCAGAATTGTAGAAGGGATGACCAGCTTCAAATTAGAATTGCAATTACATTGTCAGTGCATGTATTTAGTGCTTTTAACACGTCTAAACCATTCATACCGAAAATCTGTTATGAACGACTGCAAGGAAAAGCTTGTTTAAACTTCTAGCAGAAAATAGCACACAAATATCAAAATCATAAAATTAGCTATTCTCAGCTGGAATTCCAGCTGGCCTGGAAGTAACACATGTTTAGGTTATGTGAGGGTTACATCAGTTGTAAAATAGGGTCGGGGGACAACTCGCCACTCGGATAACTCACCACTGATCATTTTAGTGGCGACTTGTCTTGGATTTTGGTGGCGATTTATCCCTGGTTTAGTGGCGAGTTATCCCAGGTCTGGGTATTGAGAAGTTATAAGTTTCATATAAATTTATTATTCATAAGTGTGCATTTTTAAATAAATATGATTTTATTCAACATTTTCATCATTTTAGTACGCCATATTGTTGGGAGTAGAGACTCGGGTAACACTTCATGTGAGAACTGGTGACAGTGTTTTTATAAACTCAATATCATTTAAGTTAATCCCAGCTTCAAAGGAATCAATCAAATGGTGTTTATACAGCCTGATTAGTTTGAGTTCATTCATAATGTTTCTTTGAAATATGTAAAGGCTCTTGAAAAATATTTCATTACATCATCTTCGTATTTATCCACATTTTACAAAATGAGTTACAATCTACGACCACCAACAGTAACAACGGTTCACCCCTACATAGATTGTGGGCGGAATGTGAGACAGAGACAGCAGGCCATCAACTGTGACAGTTGCCGAAGGTGGCAACACCGAACATGCAGGAGCAGCATACCACAAAGTAATTAGAATTATTTTATTTATTACCGTGTCTATATATTTTATACCTTGTAATTTATTATTATTATTATCGCTGCTATTATTAACATTCTTATGAAGACAATATAAACATATCAAAGAAGAAAGAGAGAGAGGAACAAATACAAATATATTTTGACTCCTTATAATTTAATCCTATCTATATATTTTTCACAGGAATTTACTTTGAGGCAATCAGAGGTGTCTGCAAAATTTACGTCAAGTGTGCGACGTGCAATACATCCGGCATCCCATCAGGCGTATCTGTCCACAATGACAAATCAACCACCGACACGTCACCAGCCCCAGTTGCAACTCCAATGACCTCCTCACTTGACGACAATGCCAACAGCGTGGCCAACGAAGTCATTGATAGCACAGATTCAGAACCGCCAGCTTCTTTGGTAGCAGAAATTTACGAGAAGAGAGAGAGCTGGACCTCAATGCAGATTTAGAGCCGCCAGCTTCTTAGCAGCAGACATTTTACAAGAAGAGAGCTGGATCTCAACGCAGATTTCGACCTATCTCATCAAGATTGTTACAGTCAACACGAGTCACTTGAACGATCATTACTGATTGGGGATCTACCCAGAGACAACCAGTTACCACGAGCCGATCAGCCTTTAACCCTTTACCTAACCTGAAAAGCAGCCGGCACTTGCAAAAATAATTCTTGAATAACTAATTTTTTTCATTTTTGTCTCAAAAACATAGGTTATAACCCCTCGCTGGATCGAGCTCGATGCTGTGCAGGGTAGCATCACTAAATTCACCCACTGGGGACGTGCAGGGTAGCATCACTAAATTCACCCACTGGGGACCTCATTTTGCAGATGTCAGTCTGCTTATTTTCTGGCTTGTCCATGGGTGCTGCTTCCACTGGACACAGGCCATTTGGAAGCATGTCGGCACAATCAGATTACAGCCTGCCTACCTTGAAAATAGAGAAGTTCATGATTTCATCAGGAAAATATTGGCTCTGCCATTCCTACCAGCATCACACATTCCTGCAGCCTTCAGCAGCTTCTATGATCGGACCACCGAAGACACCAAACTCAGAGAGTTAGAAGATTATATGAAAAAACAATGGCTAGACAACACATCGTTTCCTCCATGTGACTGGAGCATTTACAACCTCACTGTCTGTACCAACAATGATAAAGAAGGTATGCATATTTATTTTATTGATGCAACTCTATACAAAATATTTAAGGATACAGCTCATTTGCTCTTAGTTAAATATTTCGCTGATAAAATATTACAGTTTTGAATGATTTAAAGAATTTAAAATTTCTGATATCATACAGATAAGACTACTGCTCATCTGGACTAAGTATACGATCTCACTGATAAATAAAAATTACAGTTTTAAATGGATTACTCTTAATTTCTTTTATGCATATACCCTAATTCACAAAATTCATTTTTAGCTCACTGAAGGGAGCTAAACTTATCACTTGTCGTCCGCCGTCGTCCGTCCGGCATCGTGAACATTTTTCAAACGACTTCTCCTCTGAAACTGCTACGTCGATTTGCTAGAAACTTGGTATGGATGTTCATTACCATATGTCAATACAAGTTTGTTCAAATGAAATGGACCTGCCCACTTGGGGCTCCATAGGGGGCATAACTCTGATAGCACCCTATGTATATTTGAGAAATTACTAAAAAATCTTCTTTTCCCGCACAAGTGGGCAGAATCATTTGATATTTGGTACACAGCATTATGGGGTGGAGCTGATTCAAGTTTGTTCAAATCGGTCCTCTGGATTCATATTTGGGCTCACTATAGAAGCCAGAATTAGAACTTAGTGCCTTTCAGGCAAATTTATTAAAAATTCTTCTTCTCCAGATCCTGCAGGCAGAATCTTTTGATATTTGGTATGCAACATTGTGGGGTGGATCTGATCAAGTTTGTTCAAATTGGCCCCCTGGATTCATATTTGGGCTCACTATAGAAGCTTGAATTCAAACTTAGTGCATTTCAGGCAAATTTCTTAAAAAATCTTCTTCTCCAGATCCAGCAGGCAGAATCTTTTGATATTTGGTATGCAACATTGTGGGGTGGATCTGATTCAAGTTTGTTCAAATCGGCTCCCTGGATTCATATTTGGGCTCACTATTGAAGCCCAAATTCGAACTTAGTGCATTTCAGGCAAATTTCTTAAAAAATCTTCTTCTCCAGATCCAGCAGGCAGAATCTTTTGATATTTGGTATGCAACATTGTGGGGTGGATCTGATTCAAGTTTGTTCAAATCGCCCCCCCCCCCCCTGGGTTCATATTTGGGCTCAGTATAGGAGCCCAAATTTGAACTTAGTGCATTTCAGGCAAATTTCTTTGAAGATCTTCTTCTCAAGATCCAGCAGACAGAATCTTTTGATATTTGGTATGCAGCATGCTTAGGGGGGTGAGATTCAAGTTTGTTCAAGCCAAGTCCCTGGGTTCATATTTGGGCTCACTGTGGGAGCCTGAATGATAACTTAGTTCAAAATGAGGAATTTTCTTTAAAAATCTTCTTCTTCGGATCCAGCAGTCGGAATGTTTTGATATTTGGTATCCAATATCCTTAGGGGGGTGAAATTCAAGTTTGTTCAAGCCATGTCCCTAGGTCCATATTTGGGCTCACTGTGGGAGCCCTGGGTCCATATTTGGGCTCGAATTATAACTTTGTCAATATGAGGAATTTTCTTTAAAAATCTTCTTCTTCAGATGCAGCAGTCGGAATGTTTTGATATTTGGCATGCAGCATCCTTAGGGGATGAGAGTCAAGTTTCTTCAAGCCAAGTCCCTGGGTTCATATTTGGGCTCACTGTGGGAGTCCGAATGATAACTTAGTTCAAAATGAGGAATTTTCTTTAAAAATCTTCTTCTTCAGATCCAGCAGATGAATGCTTTTGATATTTGGTATGCAGCATCCCTTATGGGGGTAAGATTCAAGTTTGTTCAAGCCATGTCCCTAGGTCCACATTTGGGCTCACTGTGGGCACTCGAATTGTAGCTTAGTTCAAAATGAGGAATTTTCTTTAAAAATCTTCTTCAGATCGAGCAGTCGGTATGTTTTGATATTTGGTGTGCAGCATCCTTCATTTTTTAACACTGTGAGTAATGGGGAAAACATTTAAGACTACCTTTCTCCCAAACCACTGCACCAAGAGCTTTCAAATTTCACATATAACATCTTTGGAAGATTGTTTCACAGGTTTATTGAAATCAAATCCCTGGGTCCATATTTGGGCTCTCAATGGGAGCCCAAATGTTTAAATTAGTGCAGTATGAGGAATATTCTTTAAAAAATCTTCTTCAGATCTACCAATCAGAATATTTTGATATTTGGTATGCAGCATGCTTAGGGGGGTGAGATTCAAGTTTGTTAAGGCCAAGTCCCTGGGTTCATATATGGGCTCCCTGTGGGAGCCCCGATTTATAACTTCGTTCAATACGAGGAATATTCTTTAAAAATCTTTTTTTTTTAGATCCACTGGTCAGAATCTTTGGATATTTGATACAAGCTTTTCTTAGGAGGAGCAGATGCAACTTGTTGAAATCAATTCTCTGGGTTGATATTTAGACTACCATGTCAGGTGAGCGCCCTCAGGCCCCCTGGGGCCTCTTGTTAGCTTAACTTGACAAAGTCAAGATAAGCTATTGCCATCACGCGTCCAGAAGTCTGTGAGTCTGTTCACATTTTCCTTTAGCACAGGCTACACCCCGCAGTTCTTGTCTTATCATCACGAAATTTCATTTGCAGGTTTGGAGTCATGTCAAGATGAGAACGTCCCCTTTTGGTCGCGATCGGTCAACCGGTATGGCTGCCTGAGCCCAAAACCCGAAAACCATTAGCACAGTCTACAGGTCGTATTTATGAAACGATTTCATTGTAATTTGGTAGGATGCCTCTGTATAACGTCTAGATGAGAACATCCCCGTTTGGTCATGGCTGCCCAAGCCCAAAAACGTTTAGCACAGTCTGCAGGTCATATTTAATATGGATTTCATTGTAGCTTGGTAGGATGACTCCGTATGATGTCTAGATGAGAACTTCCCCATTTGGTCACAATCTGTCAAGTGTGTCAACTGCTCGAGCCCAAAACCCAAAAACCTTTAGCACAGTCTACAGGTCATATTTATGAAGGAATTTCATTGTAACTTGGTAGGATGACTCCAAATAATGTGTAGATGAGAACGTCCCCTTTTGGTCGCGATCATTCAGCCGTGATATGGCTGCCCGAGCCCAAAACCCGAAAACCTCTAGCATAGTCTATAGGTCGTATTTATGGAAGGATTTCATTGTAACTTGTTAGGTTGACTCCACATAATGCCTAGATGATGACATCTCCTTTTTATCGTGATTGGTCAACTGTGACGGTTACAGGGCCCCGAAGCCCAAAATCCTTTAGCACAGTCTACAGGTCATATTTATGAAGGCATTTCATTGTATCTTCGTAGGATCACTCCAGATACTGCCCAGATGAGAGCATCCCCTTTTGGTTGCGATCATTCAACCATGATGGCTGCCCAAGCCCAAAACCAAAAAAACTTTAGTACAGACTACAGATCATATTTGTGAAGAGAGATGATGATGATGCCCCTTTTAGTTGCAATCGGTCAGCCGTGATGGCTACACAGGCCTGAAGCCTGAAAACCTTTAGCACACAGTCTACAGACCATATTTATGAAGGGATTTCATTGTAACTTGATAGGATGACTCATTTTGGATTAATTTCACTGTAACTTGGTAACTTTTGTTGATACAGATTAACTGTGAAGGCCAAATACATTAAATGTGAAGGCCACATTAACCCACCCCTCAGTTCTTTAGTACAGTCTGCACCTCATATTATTTTTATTAAAAACATACCATACAGGGAACAGAAATTAACATATTTCCAATTATCACAATTCTTGTCTTATTTCATAATCCTTTCAGAAACATTGAACATTATCTTTTTCATCAAACACAACACACAGACAAGTTGAGCTACAGTGTCATTGACACTTTCATTTTACTTTCAGCGTGGCACAGAAGAATGAATACATTTGGAGACGGCTTGACATTTTATCGACTTATACCACTTTTATATGCTGAGGCAAAGACAGTAGAGTTGAGATTTTTGACCTCAGATTTAGAAATAGAGATGAATCATCATTACACTGTACAAGCCAAGAAGATCGCCAAGTATTGGAAACAGTATACGTCAAATCCTCCACAACTCACCACTTCAGCACTCCTGAGAAAGTGTTCTGGTGTATACATTACCAAAAAGAAAACAAACATTAGAGAAGACATGATGCAAGCACCATAGATCAAAACCGTTAAATTACACATCATCACTTGTTCTGTGTTATTTCAGTATTATTTTGTATATATATTGTGTGTTTTGATAGATATATATATTGAAAAATTAATAATAACATTTCATTAAATATAATTTTTATGTGTTATATATATTTCGTTTTGTAAAATTATTATTAATTAAGATTATGAAAGATCAATAAATATGTTTAACTGGTAGATTGCTAAATTATTTTTGGAAACTAGAATTTGTTCACATGTCTATGCTTTGTTACAATTTATGGGAGAGTGCCAGTAGGCACTCTCCCATTAATTGTAACAAGGCAAATCCTAACAGACTAAATAATTTCACTTCAAAGGCAAAGTGAAGCACATCCACTGCATTTGAGGCCTTCAAGTTCTGGTACCTATACTTCAGAGTAAAGGCCAAATATGGGCTTCCAGCACTCTACCATTTAAAAACTCTTATTACTTACACTTATCTCATTGTTTTATAACCTGAACCCCATACTTGAGACAAATCGCCACCAAATAATAGTGGCGAGATATCCTGTGGCGACTTGTCCCAGGTTATTGTGTGGCGAGATGTCATGTTCCCGTAAAATATGCAAGCGAAGTACATGTTATGATAAAACAACATGGCATAAATTAACTTCCTAATCCTGCATGTTTTACCAGTCACATACAGGGTTTCCGCTAGGGGAAAATTTGTGAGTCCGGTAGTTTAAAGAAAGTGAAACCGAAGGCACGTGCGTATAGAGGGGGGTCTGGCGAAAATTTTGATTTTTTGGTGCTCTCTGGGGGCATTCTGGTTGCTAAAATGCTGAATAATTGAAGTGGAAAATATGTATTTTTTCCTCCTACAATTCTCTAAATTCCCACGGGACACACAATACTGCATCTGGTTGGAGGTTTCCTAAAAATACAAACCCAAAACAAAACAAAATCCATGAATCCTGACAGTGACTGCGATGCTTGACCTCAATTTTTTTTATACAACCCGATACATGCCAACGTAAATAATTGGAAATGCAGAGAGAATGAAATATTCGAAAAGAACCATGATGCGGACGTGTGAAGTCCTGTACATGCAATTACATCATTTATCGCTTGAAATAAAAGCCAGTGATTTTGGACCAAACACTACAATTTGAGTCCGAAATTTTATAGGCGTCATTTAGGATTTGAACTTTGTTTCCTCCTCTCGTCTGGGGGTTATAAAGTATCAGGTTGTCGCCAGTAATAGTAGGCATAGTATACAACATAATTATGGCTATATTACGTGGAAACAAAGGATCCTGAGTGTCGTTACGATACAGCATTGTACTTGACATTTTAACCACCGGCTTTTCTGACTGCTCATAATATGATCGGCGGGGGGGAATGGGTCCGGTCGACGGACCCACAGCTGGTCTAGCAGAAACCCTGCACATATGACAATCTTTGGAAACAAACCCGACTCAGAGGTTGTGCATTGCATCCTCATATGACCAGAGTAGCATGCCGTTTACATCTTAACAGAATTTTCGTCAAAATAAAATAAATTGCAATAACTAACGTGCGATCTTGTCCAAGCAAGGTCGCACATCAGTTGTTACTATTATTTTGGTGGAAATTCTGTCAAGACTAGGGTTGTTGCAACTGTTTGATTAATCGACTAACTGTTAGTCAGGAGATGCACATAATGTTTCTTGGTACCCGATACTCTTCGAATTCATATCACTAAAATAGGCAGTAATTTTGGCTTTCCTGGACGTTGTCAAACCTAAACTCCACACTGTATCAAGCCATTGTGAACAAATTGTTAATAATCCATGCTAATTGATGCCATTTTAACCCTTTACCTAATGAATCATCTACATCCGCCCGCGTAATTTGCAAATTGAGTGGTGGAAAAAAAATAAAATAAAAATAAAAAAAAATATTGCAACAAAACTATATTCATAAGTTAAGCAAAACAGAAAATATATACCTTTTAATCTCTTTGATTTCGGTTTCCACTTAAAAAAACAAGTTTTGGTTTGGTTAAACCAACTAGCTCTAGTGATTTTGGAAAGGGCGCAGATAATTTTATCATAGCAGTAGGTTGTCTGATATCTACAAAGTAGATCATAACTGTTAACCCTTTACATAGTGAATCGAGTGCAACTGCCCACGTAATTGTCAAATTTAGAAGTTGAAAAAATTTTGTTTTCAGAAAGTGTCAACAAAAACATAACGTGATCCCTCATTGGAATGAGCTCGATGAAATCATTCCAATGAGGGATCACGTTATGTTTTTGTCACATGATATGGTTTGGTGAAATCTTTTTGAAGAATTTAAAAAATAGTAATTAAAATAATAAATTTTGATATTCTCTGTATTGGGTAAAGGGTTAAATCCAATAATTTTAATATCAAAGTGGAATTTATTGACATTTTAATTACTGAATTAATTCCCATACTCTGAAGTGTTAACATAACTTGACACAAATCCTTGAGTACAACAGTCCACTCAAAAATTGTTTATTGAGCACAGTTAAGTTTTACCAAAAGGAAAATCGGATATTACTTGCGTGACAGATCGTCAATATATTTTTTCTGGCATGTATGAAGGATTCTCGGGCTTGTCATTTTGAAAATTGCAGGAGCGCCTTTATGGTTTGCCTCAAATCAGGAGGGCCATTTTGGGTTCACCTAAAATGACCCCAGGAGGGTCATTTATGATTTGCAGGGGCCATTTTGTTTCAGCCTGCTGGGTAGACAACTAATATCATTTTAAGGTACAGTTCGTGGAGAGTCTATTGTAACTAAATCACCCACAGAGTGAAGTTATCTCCCAAACTATTACTTTCAAATTTTATACATACAGACAAGAAACACAAGCAATATTTCAGCCACTGATTGGCAATGAACCTCTGGGTTTAACCCAGAGTTCCATTGGTTGAAACTTTGCCTGTGCTTGTTATGCTTTGCAACAAATTTGCAATTATTGCTTGGGTGGAATCTCCACTCTGTGGGTTATTTAGTGATAATACACTCTCCACAGACTGCACATAGTTTGTGTAATTATGATGTACGTCATCACGTAACGTATATTTGGAAAGTTACTTACTGTCTCTGGGTAACTGCGTTGACGACACACTACAAACTTCACAAATTGCGCTTTTGTTACATGTACCCCCTTTATTCAGCGAAAATTGCTGTTTGAGGCGGCCGACTTTGAGGTGCCTTCAACTGAATTAATGGGCTGCAGAAATTGGGGGTTAGGCAGACGTTCACTGTCCACAGAATTTTGAACTCAGGCGGCCGACTGTGGCCCTGGGCGATTGCCCGCCTCAAAATGACAAGCCTGGATTCTAAAGATTTGGGGGTGTCCGAGAAATGCTAGAGCCACCACTGACTTAATTTTTGATGATGCACACATTATGTTAAAGCCCAATTTTTTAACTGTTGGGATTTGCTTCACATCAGTACTTTCAACCAGCCCCCAACTAAAGTTTATTACGTCAGTGAGGAATTCCCGGTAAACCCTAGTATTTAGATGATCTGATTGGCTTGAATAACCAGCATCTGCTACATTCCTGTCAATTTTCATCAAGTGACAGTTTCTAGTTTCCCCAAATGACGCAAGTGATAACAGCGGCGGCGCGTCCAGGCAGTTCTTTGGTTTTCACTTGTGTTGTCAGGATTTGAATTGCATTTACGTGTGCCTTACTAAATATTCCACTATATATTTATACCCCCCCCCCCCCCCAAACAAAGTTTGGGAGGGTATATAGGAATCACCCTGTCCATCTGTCCATCCATCAGTCTGGTCATCCTTATAAGCGCAACTCCTCCTAAACCGTTTGAAGAATTTTCATGAAACTTTACACAATGGAAGAACTCCATATGAAGATGTGCAAGAAGCAATATAATTCTGCTCTGAAATTTCCAAGGGGAGATAATCTAACTTATACATTTTAATGTACCAAAAAGGCTACAAATCCTTATAAGCTCAACTCCTCCTAAACCGTTTGAAGAATTTTCATGAAACTTTACACAATGGAAGAACTCCATATGAAGATGTGCATGAAGCAATATAATTCCATTCTGACATTTCCAAGGGGAGATAATCTAACTTATACATTTTAATGTACCAAAAAGGCTACAACTGAGGTGCGGGGGGTATCACTTTGTGAGCTTGCTCACAGCCTCACAGTACCTCCAGTATGCTTAAAAGTTAGAAATTTAGTGGTAAGAAATTGTAGTGTGAATAATGTCTCATGTACCAACACAAAAGCCTAAGTTGCCTAACTACTGACACTAAGTAAAATGGCATTTAACATGTTTAAATTCAAGAAACACAGGAAGTAACATTTTTAACTTAGAGAATCTTGTCCATTTTCACGTTGAAATCACGTTGACCCAGCTCTGCTAAACAAATTGACTTGAAGACGGTCTCAAGTGTTTTTTTCCGATTAAATTATGATATTGTCATTCTATATTTGCTTGTGTTCATTGTGGTGTTTACCCTTTCTGTAGAGATAAGACAGTTAATCGGTGTAACATCATCACTCTGCCGATAAGCGCCCATTGGTTCAACAATGGCCCTCGGCACTTGTCTGAAACTCAGTGAAAGTGTTATGGATGATTTGTAATGAACTTTCTTCCCCTTCGTGGGACAACCAGTGGCAAGCGATTGGTGCATCACTCGTCTGTTACTGATAGCATGTAAGTGATGGTTCTTGAAAGAAAAGGCAGAATATTATATTAAAGATTTTGATTGTGTTACTGTGTACCGAGTTGTTTTTTTATCCATCATGTGAGTACGGACGCCTTTCTCTGCCCAAACTGTACTGCATTCTGCAAAATGTCGCAATATTTCTTTCAACCACACTCATCATCTCATTAAATATATAATGGCAGTCTTTATTCCCATATTGGACAGATAATTCCTCTTTATTATTAATCCGTGTTAACTGTGAGAGGTTTGGGTGCAATAAGTTTAATATCGGGCCGTTCGGGGTGTGATTTATCAACACAAAGCCTCTGAATTTTTCTCATGTTGAAATGTGTGGTGCACGTGATAAAAATAGATAATGCAGTGCAACGACATGACTCGTGTGACACAATCCCATATATGGGTTTACCGAAAAGAAACTCCCACTTTAAAATGTGTGGTTCCAATGACGGCTTTTGATAACTTCTTGACTCAGTTGTTTAGCTGTTTATTTTAAATCGAAAATATACTGCACTGATGGTGATTTATTGAGATAAAATTAACCCTGCGATGTCTGTTATTTAACTTATTTAAGTGGGTATTAAAACTGTGTTATCTACTGGGTTGATGAGGATTAATGGCACATAAATTAAATTCTGTTTACTGTAAATCAGCCAGCTTCTGCAGTAAGCTTGAATAATAAAGAAACCATCTGACATCGGCATTTGGTATTGGTCGATTGTTGTCTAAAATAATTGGCATTTGTCTGATGGGCATTTTACTAATCAGCTCATCTCTACCATTCTGTTAGCCTGTTGTTCAACTCTTTCTAGTTCACCAACGTGTTAACAGAAACCGCAGAACAGTGTTGGAATTTAAGACATGTGAATTTTTACATCTGTGTATGTCCGCATAAAGTGGACGTAATAAGTGACTGACTAATCAACTAACCGTCGACTATCACAATCGACTAGTCGACTCTGAAAACTGATAATCATGGCAGCCTGAGTCAAGAGATTAACAACATGCAGGATTGACAGGAAAGGAGAGTGTTCACACTCACTCGCCATTACTCTCCTAAACATTTCACTAGGGGAGCAATTAATCACTCACCTTCATGATGTGTGTAGAAATTATGTCTAAACATCAAGTTATATATTGCATTTCAATCACTCATTACCTGACATAACTCAGAGATGATACTTACAAAACATTATCTCGCATAAGTAAAATCCTTCACGTTTTATTTAAAACATGTCTTACGAAACCTCATTGGAATGAGTTCAATGAGCTCGTTCCATTGAGGAGTTATAAGCTATGTTTTTATAGCAAAAATGAACAAATAAACTTTCTATGTTCATTTTTGTGTATAGTGCTGGTCAGTTTGGGTTGTCATCAGAGGTAAGTGATTGAAATCACTCTCCTGAATTTTTCACTCTTGCAAAATCAAAATGACAGGTTGTGCACATCCTTGAAAAGTCCTTTAATTTCAATCTTACTCCTTGAATTTTGAAAATTCAGAAAATGTACTTGAAAAGTACTTGAAAATCCATCAGAATCCTTGAAAGTCCTTGAATTTTGCCCTATATCATTTTTAATTGTGTAATAGTGGACAATTGAAACTTTTTTTCTCTTTTGCACTTGTTTTAGTTGAAAAACTAAAAAAACGAACATAAATAATGGATAATTAATAAATGAGGAATTAAAGTTCAGGCATTATTTAACTGGGTGTCATTCTGTAAATACCATAATTTTGTTGCAGAGCATTTCAGAAGCACCGTTTTCCTGGAATTTAGAAGGATGAAGTAGAAGACATTTTTAACCATTTACCCAGTGTAACGGTCAAAAACGACCACAGCTTTTCTCAAAAATGGCCAATTAATTTTAATTATTTCTTTCATTTTTGTCCCCAAAACATAAGTTATGACCCCTCATTGTAACAAGCTCATTGACATCGTTCCAATGAGGAGTCATAACCTATGTTTTTGAGACAAAATGTTAGTTATTCAAGAATTTTTTTGCAAGTGTCGTCTGCTTTTCATGTAAGGTAAAGGGTTAAAGTAGGTAAGGCTTCTAAAAATGGTTATATTCCAAATGTACATTTTTAAAAAAAACATCCTTGGAAAATGCTGATATGTCCTTGAAAAGTCCTTGAATTTTTTTGGTCCTTGACTGTTAGAACCCTGAATGAGGAGAGTGTTCATTCACATGCCTGCATTTTGTTCCTGACAGTCACTGAACATGACTTGCATAGTACAAACCGAGAAAATGGAAAAGCATTACAATTTTTTCCTATGGGTTACCACCATGTTTTATATCGTAACTTGCTAACAGGTTACAATGCAAACTCTTTATTTCCAGGTCTGTCTACAGGGAAGTTCGGCGACCTTGACTATTTGGGTCACAATTGGGGGTGGAGGGATGGGACATTTAATCTTCATTTGACTCTTTTTAATGGGGGAATGGTTGATTCACACCACTGTTGATATGTACAGTGGTCTGTTTGCACCATCCAGTGTTTAATATGCACCATCCATGGAGTCGATTTGCACTACCCTAAAAGTCTTTTTGCACCATAGGTATGGTCGATTTGCACCAACTAGGAAGGCTTTACATGTATATTCTTCCATTATTGAGGTAGATAAAACTGAGAATCAGTTATTATTTTTCATCCATTTTATTCTTTGGTCAAAGTCTTCAATACATCACAGCCAAACAAAACTCGCAAAAAATGAAAAATGATAGGCTGAACATAAACCGTGAAATACATACAAAGCAAGAATACAGAATAGCACAGTATGCTGGGAGAAGTAATCATAGAAAAGCAATCTGAGATCAAATCAGTCCTGGAAATGAGACGGGGGTGTGAGTGCAATTGCTCCCGTCAGCACCCATGTTTTCTATTGTACGGGAGCAAAAACATGCACTTGTTGAAAAATATTGTGGAGCACTAATATACTGTGAGGGCATATAAATGTGTTTTGTTTTGAGAAAGCAGCACTCTGTGGCCAGTGGCAAGTTACTGTCATAATTCTGCAATTCCTTATACATTTAACTCCAGGAACCTGAGCGGCCACTTTTCTGACCAGAAACATGATACGTCATAACATCATTAAATAGGATGGCTGTTCAGTAAATGAAAGGGTTAAGGTTTCTGGTGTTTGGTGACAGTATTCCCTCAAAAATTCTTATACTAAAATTGTATAGGTGCAATTTACTCTTGATTTCACAGGAGCTTAAAACTGCACCTGTCAATTTTTTTTCATTTCCAGCACTGTCAAATGGCAGAAGGTGAATGAACATATAACGAGTGCTGGTTAATTGTATTGTCCCATGTGATTTCAATATTTTTTAATTAATTGCCAATCAACAGAGACAATTTACAAAGGGATTATGTTTCCAGTGTTTATGTCGGTGAAGTATTAAATAAACACTGCAGATTGATCTCATTTTCCCTTATTGAACAGAGTAATGAATGGTGCCACCCCTCTGTGTCATTGTTTGTATGTATAGGATGTCAAAATGTTAACCAGGCCTGGAATTCTTTAGGAGTGCTACACACTTAGAAAAAATTGAGGAGGGCAATTTTTTGCACCCCTTGATTTTCTGCAATGCCAGACCTGTTTGGGACTGCCTTTAAAATCTATTATCATTTGTCAATGTTGCATTGATTCGCAATAATTCATGACTCATTCTGTGTTGCATTTCAATACATTTTGTATGTAGAAGACTGTCACATAAGAATTGAATACAACATTTTGAATAATGAGAATATGTGTATGCCAATTTTTCCACTATGTAGCTGAATGTAGTAAAATTTTTCAGTCACAATAGTAATATCTTGAAGTGAATATACAGTACATAGAGAGTGTATTGTCAATAAATCACCTGTGGAGTGATGATTTCTCTCCAGCAATAAATGCTAATTTGATGCAAAGCGTAATTAGCATAAGCAAAGTTTCAGCCAATATGCAGATTGTAGACCGATTTCTTTGACTGTCCTATATGCAGGCTTGCTGATTTGAAGTGAACAGCCGTTTGGGCTGCGTGGAGCTTACCTAAAATGAAAAACAGACTAAGGAAAAATGGGTTCTGCCAAATTGTTACTGGGTCATGCAAAATATTTTTTAAAAGCATATGTGTATCGCACAATACACTCTCTATGTATTTCATATTCACTTCAAGATATTACTATCGTGACCGAAAAACTAGTATGAATGAATTGTGGAATAATGTTGAGCATCAACCAATCATCAGCTGCACTGGTGTTTGCATCTACCTGAAGTATAGCTGCTTTGTTGGCCAACAGTGCAGCCATACTTCAGGCAGATGCAAACGGCTATGCTGATGATTGGTTGATGCTCAACATCATTTTAAACTGTTGGATCATCTGAAGATATAACATAGGTACAAAATTCAAGAAATGGCAATAGTTCATGTCTTCGCCACCAATAGTGATTATGGATGCCATACTCTTCTGGTAGCCCATGCCAAGATTAGGCTATAATTGCAACTAATGTGTATCTGAATTAACTCTGAATTGCTACAATGCAACCTCATTATTGTTCCTAAGGATTCATCTCTATTCATCATGATATTGCCCATAGGTGCAAGAACTTGGCTATGATACAACAGTTCATATATCAGACTTATAGTAGTTGTGATACACATATGCTATAAACAAAAACAAGTTTATACAAAAATCAGTATTGTCTTTCCAAGAGAGCTAATTTGGACGAATATGAAAAATGACAATGTACTTAATGTTCTGCCAGAAATTTCTGTTGGTGATCAGGTAATAGGATCGTGATGAAAAAATATAGTTGTTTGATAAAGCCAGTCATTTCTTGCTTTCATGTTAATTTATTTCATTGATATGAGCACATTCGTGTGAATGATATCTGAAACATAAGGGTACTTTTGCAGGTCTGTCAATTTGAGGCAAACAGTAGTTTAGGTTACCTAAAATGAAAAGCACGCGACCGAAAAACGCATCATGACAAATTGTTGACAGGTCATGCAAAATTTTTACCAAGTTGAATTATCTAGTACAAATGAAATGTGGAATGATGTTGAGCATCAACTAATCATCACCTGCATAGGTGTTTGCATCTGCCTGAAGTATAGCTGATCTGTTGGCCAGTTATTGGCTAATAAAGCAGCTATCCTTAAGGCAGATGCAAACATCTCTGCTGATGATTGGTTGATGCTCAACATCATTTTAAACTGTTGATCATCTTAAGATGTAGCATAGGTACAAAATCAGGAAATGGCAATGATTCTGGTTTATGCCACAAATAGTGATTATGAATGCCATACTCATGACAGATCTTATTTATACTTGGTACAGTTATTGCTCATGACTAAACGGTGTGTCGCGACTTTGATCCAAGGTAATATTATCAAGGTCATGGTCACAAACAGCCAGCCAAACTTTTGTCTGGTCCATATAACTAGGTATGATTGACAGGTCTTATTTATACTTGGTACAATTGTTGCTCATGACTCAAAGGGGTGTCGCGAGTTTGATCCAAGGTCATATCAAGATCAAGGTCGCAGGCAGCAAACTTTTCTGTTGTTATACAGCCCTTGTCTGACCCATATGACTTGGTATGATTGACATATCTTATTCATAGATGGTACAATTATTGCTCATGACAGAAAGGTGGGTTGCGACTTTAATCCAGGGTCATATCATCAAGGTCAAGGTCACAGGCAGCGAAACCATTATATTGTTACACAGTCCTTGTCTGGTCCATATAACTTGGTATGATTGACAGATCTTGTTTATACTTGGTACAATCATTGCTCATGACTCAAAGATGTTTCCCGACTTTGATCCAAGGTCATATCATCAAGGTAACTGTCACAGACAGTAATGCATGAATATTGTTTTACAGCCCTTGTCCAGTTCATATAACTTGATATGATTGACAGATCTTATTCATACTTGGTACAAATATTGCACCCATGACTCAAAAATGTGTCACAATTTTGATCTAAGGTCATATCATCAAGGTCAATGCCATAGACAGCAAAACTTTTATATTGTTATACAGCCCTTGTCCGGTCCATATACATGTAACTTGGTATGATTGACAGATCTTATTTATACTTGGTACAATTATTGCTCATGGCTCAAAGGTGAGTTGCAAGTCGCAACTTTGATCCAAGGTCATATTATCAAGGACACATACAGCAAAACTTGAATATTGTTATACAGCCCATGTCCATATAACTTGGTATGATTGATAGATCTTATTTATACTTGGTACAATTTTTGCTCCTGACTCAAAGGTGTGTTAGGACTTTGATCCAAGGTCATATCATCAAGGTCAGTCACAGACAGCAACACTTTTGTATTGTTATACAGCCCTTGTCCGGTCCATATAACTTGATATGATTGACAGATCTTATTCATACTTGACACAATTATTGCTCATGACTCAAAGGTGTGTCATTACTTTCATCCGAGGTCATATCAAGATCTAGGTTACAGACAGCATTGTACAGCCCTTGTCTGGTCTGTATAATTGAATCTCTGTGACAGATCTTCTTTACACTTTACACAATTGTTACCCATAACCTAACATTGTGTCATGACCTTGACCCATTGTCATATCATGAAGGTTAAGGTCACAAGCAGTAACACTTCGATTCTTGTCTTGTATTTAGCTTCCCCTATAAGCAGTGACCCTGGACAGAGCTGTCTAGGCTGAGAGACCTCTTGTCTTTTTGGAGGTCTAAGATGTTCTCTCAAACTGCAGCACCAATCAGTAACAAAAAGGTAGAAATAAATACACGGAATAAGTGACAAATTATTTTTAAAAATATCCTTAAATCTCTTTGTGAAGAATAAAAGGGTCTTTGTCAGGTGGGCACTTCAGGTCCACTGGGGCCTCTTGTTTCAGTTCATTGGAAATTTTCATGATGGGCCTATTTCCAACTTATACGACCTCAGAACAGGTGTCCTCGGTGACTGCCGGGAAGAGAATGCAGGCGAGTGAAAAATCACTCTCCTCATTTTGATTTTGTGAGAGTGAAAAATTCAGGAGAGTGATTTTAACTTCCCACTTACTATGACCGCTCAAACTGGCCAGCACTATACACAAAAATGACCATACAAATTTTGTTATTTTTTTCATTTTTGCTCTAAAAACATAGCTGACGACCCCTCATTGAGCTCGTTCCAATGAGGTGTCATAAGCTATGGTTTAAGCAAAAAATGAAAGATTTCAGTTTTGCGAGATAATGTTTTGCAATATCGTCTCTTAATTGGGTCATGTAATGGGTGATTGAAATACAATATAGAACTTGATGTTCGGACATAATTTCTACAAACATCATGAAGGTGAGTGATTAATTGCTCCCCTAGTGAAAAGTTTAGGACAGTGATGGAGAGTGAGAGTGATCACTTTCCCGTCAGTCCCTGTGTTCTTAACATGCCATCATGAGTAGATCCTGCTGACAATACACAAATTACATAGGCAGTGGTTTCTAGTGAAGTCTTGGCTGCCTTAACAGGCAGCCAAGACTTGACTAAAAATCATTGTTAACCCTTTGAGACTTTAATTGTCCTGATGTTCAAACATCACATCGGAAAGTACAAATAACAAGATATTTTTCACTTTAGTGATGAACTGGTTGAGGGCTAGATTATTTTTTGGTGGTCTGAATTTGTTATTCAAAACTTGTTTTATTACAAATTATTAGAGAGTGCCCACAGGCACTCTCCAATAATTTGAGATAAAACAAATTTATATAAATATTATTTTTTGTGTTTGACTGAATATGAAATTTAAGCAAGGAAAGTGTTGGCTTTTGCTCTGGTATCCTCAATTTTTGAAAGTCCTGATAGTGGCTTCTAACACTCAACTAGTTAAGAAGTCTTGACAGCAGGATATATTAGTATTTTAAGCTGCGATAACATTTGACTAAACGGTTGTCACTGAGCACTATTCGGGTGAAAATAGGAATTGAGGTTAAAACGTTTAAAAAAATCGAAAAATAATAACAAAACAAATGACCACAAAGTATCAACGCGCTGTTTGATTTCGTACGTGGTTAGACGTACAAAAGTATCAATGCACTGTTTGATTTTGTACGTCATAAGATGTACAGAAGTATCAAAGGTTTAAGTCACTGAACGTGTGGTGTGAATTCAGGACAATTGTCCAGGCCCATAAGGGTTAAATCTCTTTGTGAAAAATCAATGGATCTGATTCATTGGGGCCTCTTATTTCGATTCATTGGAAATTTTCATGATTATGTGATAACTTGAATAGTAATTATCAGATGTTCGTAATACTTTTGTTTACGCACTGGGGGGGGGGGGGGGGGGGCTCACTATAGGTAGAGGTGCAGGCTGCAATCCGAGAGGTCCTCGTTCGAACCCCACCTGCGACAACCGTGTTGCGTCCTTGGGCAAGACACTTCACCCCCATTGCCCACGTTGGGGCACGGTGGTGCTGTACACTAAGGTGTACTGCACGTCGATGTTGCACCTGTCTTCAACCAATGTAACCCACCTTGTGTGGAGTTAGTATGTTGAGGAGCTGACAGTTGTTCACCATTGCTCAGTTGTTCTCTCTGGGTACTCTGGCTTCCTCCACCCATAAAACTGTCGTGGTCATGATTAGCCATTGTGCAGAAATATGTGACCTTAAACACCAATAAATGACATAAATGTTTACACACTTATACCTCCCTCCTGACCCCCCCCCCCCCCCCCTTCCTTGGCACCACCTGTCAAGTGCCTGTGTTATTTCCAATGTTTTGGTAATTAGTACATTCATTATTCGTTAAGTTTATGATCATTCTTTGTCTAGTGACTACTGCATATCAGTGACCCTCAACTGACTGGTATACCTAAAAAAAAAAACAGTCGGTATTGGAATCATATCATGTCAGTATGAAATACCGTACACAGTAACCTTGTTCAACCCTTTACTCAAAAATTATTTATTCACAAAAATCACCATTCAATTTCCACTTAAACCATTTTTGTCTCAAAAACAGTGTGCAAAATTTTACGAGAACGCTTGTTTTGTTTGCATGGTGGTTACCCAAATTTAAATCTATGTGAACAGATGACCGGTTTGCCAAAAGTTTCATCTTGAATGGGAAAGTCTGAGTAATTTAAGTGGTAGAGTGCTAATTTTTTTGTTGGCCTCAAGATTTGTTCACACATTTTTGTTTTGTTACAGTTCATGGGAGAGTGCCTGTAGGCACTCTCCCATGAATTGTAGCCATGCAAATCGACGGAGAGAAAGTAATTTTACTTCCAAGATAATATGATGGACATCCGCAGAATATGAAGCCTTTAACTTTAAGGTATCTGCAGTTCAAAATAAAGCCCAAATATGGGCTTCTAGGATTCTACCAGTTAACCAGCCTTTCTTTTGTCTTGATAGATTTTTGGACTTTTCCCTTGAGAGGCTATATTTGTTCAGTTCCATGCAATTAATGAATACTTGTTAATGATAAAAAAGCAGTTTCCCAAGCATTTTCACATAGCCGAGCATACGGTTAGCCATCTCCAAACCACGTGAGCAGTCAGTCAGTTAGAGTCATTTTTGGCTCACCAACGATAGTTGTGTGAGCCTATGGCATAGCCCTCATGTCGGCATCTGGATTCATACATTTTGAACTTTTGTGTGCAGGTTTTGATTTTTTTTTTTTTAAATTTTTTTTTTATGTCAGCATGCTTTTCAGGGATAGTAATATTTTATTCAACCCTTTGCATGCTTAGTTACTTGAATTTTGGACTTGTGTGTACATGTTCTTGACTTTTGTGTGCTGGTTTTGATATTTGTCTTTCTTTTCTTCCAAGAGTAATTTTCCTTGCGGTATATTGCCATCGTTCCAGTTTTATGTTACAATGCTTCTTAGGGCTGTCAAAAATAGTTGTCATTGGCAACAACCTCTGATGAACTTAGTAAACACTTAGTGCAGTTAAGCATCAATATTTCCCTTTGACACACCCTGCAGGGCACATTTATGATAGGATCGCTTGCAAACTTGGTGTGCTTGTGTGGGGTGACATCTATATGGGAGTTATCGATTTTCTTCCATTTCTGGGGGGCGCGGTGGCTCAGCTGGTAGAGGTACAGGCTGCAAGCCGAGAGGTCCTCGGTTCGAATCCCACCTGCGGCAACCGTGTTGTGTCCTTGGGCAAGACACTTCACCCCATTGCCCACGTGGGGGCACGGTGATGCTGTGTACTAAGGCGTACTGCACGTCGATGGTGCACCTGTCTTCAACCAATGCAAACCTGCTTGTGTGAATAGTATACCTACAAACTGTTGTGTCATTTTAATTAACGCTGACAGTGGAAGTATATCTACAGAAGTTCATGCTTTTTCAACACGTGCTTGCTTTGGGTAATTGTTAGAGTAATAAGATTGGTCTGAAAACAAAACGTCACACAATGATATTTACTACTGAATGAAGTTTTAGAGGTCGCATTACATAGTATACATACACTAACAAAACAAATCGCACCATTTTGTGACGTGACACATTTAACATTCAATGAGGTTATTGTTTACATTTTGTCCAGCTTTTCATTGGGGTTGATTAAGTTATGCAGGATTCATGGAACAATCGCGTCATCAGAGTATACTTCTTCAGTCATTTTTTTATGACATTTGTGTACGGAAATCTTCAAAAGAAGTCTAGAAATGGCATTTCAACAATCTGTGAATCAATTATTTCTCACAGTCGAATGGCTAAGTACATTTTTCGCGTTGCAATATAGATTAATTGGTATGTTGGGGAGCTTACAGTTGCTCGCCGTTGCTCGGTGGTTCTCTCTGGGTACTCTGGCTTCCTCCACCCGTAAAACTTTCACGGTCATGGTTAGCCATTGTCCAGAAATATGTGACCTTGAACACCAATAAATAAATAAATACTTCCATTTCTGTCAAAAAATGTTGCCGTTGACATTTGCTCTTAGTTTAGTCAGACCTCAATATTTCCCTTTAACACACCCTTCAGGGCACATTTATGATCGGATCACTTTGAAACCTGGTATGTTTGTTCGGGGTGACCTCTGGATGTGAGCTGTTGCTTTTTTTCATTTCCATAATAAATTATTGTCGTTATCACCAGCCTTTGAACTTACTGCATTTGTGCATCAACTTATCCCTTTTGCACTCTCTGCAGGGTATGTTTATGAATTTTCATAAAAAAAAACCCAAAAGACATTGCCACAAGCAATGACCTTCTACTTAGTGTATTTGTGCTTTAACATCTTCCTTTGGCATGCCTCAGAGGGCACATTCATTATCAGATTGTTTTGAAACTTTGTATGCTTATGCAGGGTGAAAAAGATAGGAGCTATTGATTTTCTTTTCATTTCCCTCAAAAACTGTTGCTGTTGGCAACAATCTTTGAATTTATTGCATTTGTACATCAACATTCTTCTTTGACATGGCCTACAGGCCACATTTATCATAGGATTGTTTTTGAAATTGGTGTGCTCATTAGGCAAGACCTTTAGATAAGAGCTATTGATTAGCATTCATTTCTGTGAAAAAAGTTGCCATTTACAATAACCTCTGAAGATACTGCATTTGTGAATCAATATTCTTCCTTTAGCCAGTCTTACAGTTTACATTTAAAAATGCATGGATTACTCTGACGTTGTGCACACACAATGCTGTTATGTTGAAATTTCATCAAATAAGATTGGTACCAATGACCTTCAATTTTGCCATTTCATTTATAACTTACCAAGTTGAGCTATAGTGTCATTGACACTTTCATTTAAATCTTGCACACTGCGAAAACATAGCTTACATGTATGACCTCTCATTGTAATGATCGTGTTGAGCTTGTTCCAGTGAAGGGGTCTTAAGCTATGTTTTTGACACAAAAGGAAAGAAAAAAATTTAGTTATTCAAGAATGTTGTTTGCAAGTGTCCTCTAATACCAACATTAATTTCAGAAAACTACCATGCAGCTCAAATGGTGGAAATACACTCATGATGTCTTAACTATTTTGAAATTAAATTTTCAAATGTGATGTTATTCTCAGCTAAGAATTCTACCCTTTCGACTTTATAGTCTGTCTTTTATCTTTTATAGGGCAGAAAATAAAATATGACCGATGCTGACGAAGAGAATGAGAATGAAGTTGTCTTACCATGTCACCTCTCAAAATGGAGTGACATCAAAGAGAGGCTCAACAAACTTCAAAAACATTGTATCTCTGAGAATATAGATTTCGAAGATGTTGCTTTGTTGCATCAGCAGCTGTACGATTTGTACAGTGGGAAGGAGACAAAACTTGAAGGGAAGACGCGGGAGAAACAGGCTCGGAATTGTATATTTGGTGGATTGGTTAAATATTTGAATAAAGTGGCTACTATTGAAGAGAAGGATAAATTTATATATTCCACATTTCCATTTATACTGGGCCTTGTGACGATGATAGAGAAATATGTCCCAAAGGAAGGCTTGTTATTCAGTAAACAACAACAACGTGAGTACTTGTACTGTAAACCCTCATTAACCCTCAGCACTCTGATATAAAAATGGCAGAGTTTTCAGCGCTGGGTTTCCACTATACCAGCACAGCGGCCATCAACCAGCCACATTTTCTCACCAGGAAATCTTCCAAACATTAATCAAGATGTTAAAATTCACCCTGTCCTGCCCAAACCCTGAGAAATAATTTTTTTTTTAAACAATATTTTTATTTCATTCATTTGAAACTGGGTTTGGCAAACAGGCTAGGCCTATCTTAATGCCTTACCTTTGGGCCATTCCACGTCATGTTTGTTACATTTCACACAAATTTTGCCAAAGAATTCCTTTCCATACTTTTCTAATTTTTATAACCATTCCATGCTTTGAACACTGTTTTGTAGCTAATGCTATCACTGACTGATGCAGCAGTAGTTGAGTAATATTTTTATGTTATCTGAAAATTATGGACATTCAAATGCCTGTCACGTGTGTTACATCAGAAAAAGAGAAAAATCTCACGACCTTTTTACAATCGAATTTTCTTTTATTTTGTTACATGTGTAACACGTAAAACAAGACTTTTTCAGGAGTTGATTTTCACAAATATATCTCCCACCAACTTGATTTTCATTGCCAGTTGGAAGACCGTCTACAGGATAGTCTGAAAGTGTCGGACAATCTTTGTTTGCTAGTGTGAATCTCTCTGAGCTTTATTGTGTACTCACGTGCCAAAACTTGCCTTTTTTCATCTTTCACTAACCACAATTATTCAATCCCATTGTGTAAAAATGTACATTAGCATAATTATGGCTGAAATTTTGTCACTCTGGGACCACGTTGAATGGAATGGCCCCCTTACATTATAAAATTAAATTGTATGCTGCTTGTGCAGTTGGGCAAAAGTGAACGCATATCAGGTATCAAGATATACTTCCAAATTAATGGAAAACCTATTTCCAGTACAAATAAGGGGTAGTGCTTTACAAAGCATTTCTTGAGACACCCATCACCCAGTCATGACGTGTACACTGCCAACATTATGAATGCTCCAATTAATCTATATTGCAACGCGAAAAATGTACTTAGCCATTCGACTGTGAGAAATAATTGATTCACAGATTGTTGAAATGCCATTTCTAGACTTCTTTTGAAGATTTCCGTACACAAATGTCATAAAAAAATGACTGAAGAAGTATACTTTGATGACGCGATTGTTCCATGAATCCTGCATAACTTAATCAACCCCAATGAAAAGCTGGACAAAATGTAAACAATAACCTCATTGAATGTTAAATGTGTCACGTCACAAAATGGTGCGATTTGTTTTGTTAGTGTATGAATACTATGTAATGCGACCTCTAAAACTTCATTCAGTAGTAAATATCATTGTGTGACGTTTTGTTTTCAGACCAATCTTATTACTCTAACAATTACCCAAAGCAAGCACGTGTTGAAAAAGCATGAACTTCTGTAGATATACTTCCACTGTCAGCATTAATTAAAATGACACAACAGTTTGTAGGTATACTATTCACACTTCATTTGTGCGTTTAATTAGTATAATGGAATCTCGAATCTGTTTTCATGAAAATTACAGAAGCGCAAAAAAAGAGAGCTTCTTGTTTCCAATTTAGAAGCCTGAAAAAGCATGAAATCGACAGCACTGAAATTTATTTGTGTAAATGAATGATTTTCACCTGAATTTCTCCCCATTGGTCTTTATTCTTACGCAATTACTGGCTCTCAGAATGTGAAAACCAAAACCTACACACATATCACTGTGAAAAACCTCAAAATATCCCCCAGATGGAACGAAATGGGGGTTTTTGAAACCCCCAGATTTAAAATTTTCCTGCCACTGGCCGAACCCTGGTCCACCCGTGGTAGTGATGGCTCTTGGTTACCCCATTATATGGCCTCATTTATTTTCCCCTAGCGGAATAAATGCAGCGGCAAATATTTCCCAGAATACAGATTGATATTTAATCAAATATACCTTGTTTGACAGAGCTCACTGAGCTCTGTCAAACAAGATATAATTTGTTAAATTCATAGTCAAAGAAGAGAAAACATGGCGATTGGAGAAAATTCCATTTCTAGAAATCAATGCTCAGGTGATTTATGTATTGTCAGCAGGATCTCCTAATGATGACATGTTAATGGCACATGTTCTGAGATTGCAAAAGATGAAAATAGGCCCTTTAAAACTTAAGGTGTGTTTAGAACAAGTCACAAAATTTCTGTAGATATGATTTGTGTTGGCAGAAAGAATGTCATTGATGTTGAGTTCATTGACTATGACATTTGTGATGCTGTGATAGAATTACACAAGAACAACTTATTTTGTATTTTTCTGATCTGAATTTCCTTTGGTACTCTCAGAAAATCCCAGGCAAGTCAGATACCCAACCGATACTGCAGTATACTCCCTGAAATACCAAAACAGATACCAAACACAAAATTCGAATACCACCCATCTCTGTATTTTGGGAACATTGCTTAATGCTGCTAAAAGCTTTCATAAAGGAAAGAATATTCTCTAGAGCGGAGAGGTTTTGAATTTTCAGATTTTTGGTTTCAGGAAAAATGATTTCAGTTTGATATTTCTGTGTGTTCAGAACATGTAAAAATTAACACTTCTGACTCCTTTAGGCCTGAAAAAGTTGAAAATCTGTTTCTCAGGTCCTCCCTCATGGTCCTTTTAGCTGCCACATGCTCTCTTTTTATAACCAATGCAAACTTGAAAAAAAATAAAAAATAAAATATTCATGATATTTTACCCAAGTTAATAAAATTGATAAATTTGTCCCTTGAGTGCATTGCAAAGCCTAATTGCTCTCAAGGGACTAAAACACCACCACCCATGCTATTCTGCAGATTATGAGGCCTAAAACTTAAAACAAAGCAAGAACATGAACTTTTGATGGCAAAGAAAATAATTACAAAAATAAAAAAACGTCCACCCACAGGTCCCACATGCGATTTTACAAAAATGGATGACGTTGCTCACCACAAAATCCTTATCTGTAAGTATCACCACTGAGTCCAGCCTGACTTCCTTTTGATCACCAAGCCAGAAATTAAGCAGACTGTCATCTGCAAAATGAGGTCCCCAGAGGGTGAATTTAGTGATGCTACCCTGCCAAGCAGGGTAACATCTCTAAATTTACCCTCTGTGAACCTCAATCTGAATCAGGGTCTCAAAACTAAACAGAAGGAGGTACCCAGAGGATAAATTGGCCCGCTGTATGGGATAGCAGCATCAAATTCACCCTCAGGGGACCTCATTCTGCAAATGTCAGACTGCTTATTTTCAGGCCTGTTGATCAGTCTTAGGTTAGGGGTTCGAGGGGATCAATTACTATACATGTTCTGTCAGAAAAAAACCCCATAAATTAGGGTAACAAATGAATAAAGTTCATCTAATCTCTGTTGTGCTCTCATTGTGACATTTTGTTCTGGTGGACAAGTCAATAAAGAAGTAAAAGTGACAGTGGGAACACAACGTATTTGCCCTTTTGCCGGATGGACAAAAGTCATGAGCGTCCACTTGTCCAATGTCCAGTTCCCTCCCAGTAAGATAGTTTGATCAGTTCATGCACAAACACCGAAAAAACTGTTTGGACAGTTTTTGCTGAGTCTTGCAGGTCAGTTATGAGGTTTGCCACAAAAAGCAAAAGCAGAACCAAACTGGAAAACCCCAAAACAGCCCAGCTGTAATATTCTCTAGTGCAGCAGTAAAGAAAAAAAATATAAAAAAAAATAAATGATTGAAAATTTTTTTTTGAACTACAGTACAAGTCAAAATAAGTTGTAGCATAACTGCAATAAACTAAGTATACTGCTGCTCCTACACGGATATGACCAGAAGCTGACATCATTTTCTGGAAAACTCTCACTTCAGGAGAGCTTTCCAGAAAATGATGTCAGCTTCTGGTCTTAGTGTAGGAAGAGAAAGATACATAGTTTATCCTAGTGGTTTTCCTACAACTTATTTTGACATGTACTGTACCTATCTGAACTGGGAAGAAATGCAGAGGAACCCTGTTGATTGAATAACTGCTTGGACCGAGAAAAATAAGAAGTCAAGAGGAGTGTTTGGGGCATTTTCCTATCTTCACCCGGGTTCTTAATAACTATTGGCTGACCACCTATTATAAATACCATGTATCTACCCAGTCCTCCTTTGTAGTTCCCCTATTGTACAAGTCAAAATAAGTTGTAGGATAACCTCTATAAACTATGTATCTTTCTTTTCCTACACTGATAAGACCAGAAGCGGACATCATTTTTGGGAAAGTTTCCAGAAAATGATGTCAGATTCTGATCTTATCAGTGCAGGAGCAGCAGTATACTTAGTTTGTTGCAGTTATGCTACAACACATTTTGACTTGTACTGTATATGGCAATGTGGGCCCTCTTAAATAATGAATGATTTTGATTTGCTTCCAAAATCTCTTTCAGTGACAAATTCCACTTGAGCTATGCCCTATAGGCCTACACAAATCATTTTGCAAATCAAAAGCAAACAAATATTCCAATTATTGACATCCTTGTATTAGGGTTGCAACGATACGTTTTCTTATGCTACGATTCATATAATGATACGATATGTATCACGATAGGATATGTATCTTGATACACTACCACTAATCGAGTGTCACTACCACAATCACCAAAACTTCACAAAAAGTGATTTGCCTCTTGACTCTGTGTGGTTCGATCTTTCTATTACCGTATTTACTCTATGTATTGGGACACTCTATGATTTGGGACACACATTTTTTCCAGAAAACTATATTTTTTTTATGCTCCAAAGTTTGGGACATTCAGGAGATTTGTTTCCAGTTGGCCCGTTGCTAGTAGCAGACGACACTCATAAAAAAATTCTTGGGTAACTCAAAATTTTCATTTTTTGCTTCCAAAACATAGCTTATGATCCCTCATTGGAACGAGCACAATACGCTCGTTCCAATGAGGGATCATAAGCTATGTTTTGGAAGCAAAAAATGAAAATATAAAAAAAAATTGGACGGCGATTTCCGTATATAGTGATGGAAAACGAATCACACACAACTTTATTCAGCATCAAATCAAGACCAGGCTCTGTTCTTTCCCCATTTTCTAAGAATTGGGACACCTGAGTATTTGTTGTTAGTTCATGTCCAGGGCTGTTGCTACGGGCTGTTCTCGAAAATGACGTCCCATATCAAAATTCCTTCGATTATTAGCTCACCTGACATTCAGTCAGGAGAGCTATAGTGATCACTCACCGTCCGTCGTCCGTGAACATGGTGTTTGCGTCTTCTCCTCCCAAACCGCTGAACCAATTTAATTGATATTTGAGATAATAGTTTGTTATGACATCGCAATTTGATTTTATTCAAATCAAGTTGCCTCGCCCCTCGGTAGGGCCATGCCCAAAAAGTGTGCTTAAATCTTAAAAACCCTTCTTCTCATGAACCGGCAACAGCAGAGACTTGATATTTGGTGTGCAGCTTCCTTTTGAGGTGTAGACTCAGATTTGTTCAAGAGAAGTTCAAGGAGCTATATTTGCCTTCGTTATGGGAAGGGCAAGAATTTTCACCCCACCCAAAATTTCTAGTTTCCAAACCGAGAGGCAACCAAATTTGATATAAGGGCTTATTGGGTCATAATTACTTAATTTATGCCCAAATTTTTTTCCTGTCGCCCCATGGGAACTGCAGGAGCTAAAAATAGAAAAAATTAAAACACTCATATCTCCAAAATTACAAAGCACTGAGAATTCTTATTTGGTGTGAAGCTTCCTTAGGACCAACAGAATGGAATGGTAAAAAAAAATTGCTATCGGTTTTATCGTGGGGTAATTTTTGGGGACTTTGAAAAAGTGCTGAGTCAGCATTTTTTAACACTGTGAGTAATGGGGAAAACATTTAAGACTACTTTTCTCCCAAACCACTGCTCCAAAAGCTTTCAAATTTCACATATAACATCTTTGGAAGATTGTTTCACAGGTTTATTGAAATCAAATCCCAGGGTCCATATTTGGGCTCTCTATGGGAACCCAAATGTTTAAATTAGTGCAGTATGAGGAATATTCTTTAAAAATCTTCTTCTTCAGATCTACCATTCAGAATCTTTTGATATTTGGTATGCAGCATGCTAAGGGGGGTGAGATTCAAGTTTGTTCAAGCCAAGTCCCTGGGTTCATATTTGGGCTCACTGTGGGAGCTCGAATTGTAACTTAGTTCAGAATGAGGAATTTTCTTTAAAAATCTTCTTCTTCAGATCCAGCGGATGAATGCTTTTGATATTTGGTATGCAGCATCCTTAGGGGGTGAGATTCAAGTTTGTTCAAGCCATGTCCCTAGATCCGTATTTGGGATCACTGTGGGAGCTCGAATTGTAACTTAGTTCAAAATGAGGAATATTCTTAAAAAATCTTTTTCTTCAAATCCAGCAGCCGGAATGTTTTGATATTTTGTGTGCAGCATCCTTGGGGGGGGGGGGGGGGGAGGGGGGGGGGGGTGGGGGGAGGAGTGGGGGATTCAGGTTTGTTAAAGACAAGTCTCTGGGTTCATATTTGTGCTCCCTGGGGGAGCCCGAATTATTACTTAGTTCAATATGAGGGATATTCTTTAAAAATCTTATAACTTAGTTCAGTATGAGGAATTTTCTTTAAAAATCTATTTCTTCAGATCCAGCAGTCAGAATGCTTTTGATATTGGTATGCAGCATCCTTGGGGGGGGGGGGGTAAGATTTAAGTTTGTTCAAGCCAAGTCCCTGGGTTGATATTTGGGCTCCCTGCGGTAGCCCGAATTATAGCTTAGTTCAATATGAGGAATATTCTTAAAAAATCTTCTTCTTCACATCCACCAGTCAGAATCTTTTGATATTTGGTATACAGCATCCCACTGGAGGTGAGATTCAAGTTTGTTCAAGCCAAGTCCCTGGGTTCATATTTGTGCTCCCTGTGGGAGCCCGAATTATTACTTAGTTCAATATGAGGGATATTCTTTAAAAATCCTTTTTTTTTTTAGATCCACTGGTCAGAATCTTTGGATATTTGGTATAAGCTTTTCTTAGGAGGGGCAGATGCAACTTGTTGAAATCAATTCCCTGGGTTGATATTTAGGCTACCATGTCAGGTGAGCGCCCTCGGGCCCCCAGGGGCCTCTTGTTTTAAATTTCTTGTCCATTTTTCTTCTGAGATTCCTGGATTCCCATTGCAAAAATGTGTCTGTGTAAGTGTGGCAACATAGTGGATTACAGCATGTTCCTAAGCTCATCTTACAATGTGGAAAGTCAAGTTAATACCAGCATACTCTGGTTTAACCTGGAGTTCCCGAGATAATTTTTGTTTCAGAATCTCGAAATATCATTTTACTATTTCAGCTTCAAGAACATCCTTAAACAGGAAGTTTGTAGCCTGTACGATGGCATGTTCCTTCTTGTGCCTCTTACCCAACAGAAACAGAGGCAATACTTCCAAACTGAACATAACCAACTTCTATCGTTTCTTCATTCATTTACCCAAGTGAGTATTGTAAAAGTGTAACTTAATTTCTGCTTGACCAATTTCAAACAGTTTGAACGCATATATTCCAAGTAATTAACTGGTAGCGTGCTGGAAGCCTATATTTTCCCCGCCAAAAATTTTTCGGGGGACTATTAAATTTAGCCGGTGCCCGTGCGTGCGTTCCTGTATCTGTCCCACTTTGATTTCCTGATGATAACTATAGTTATTGTTGGCCAAATCAAATGAAATTTGATATGTAGGTGTATCAACGTAAAATATAGTTCAGGTTCGAATTGGGGTGTGGTTTGACAATTTTTGCTATAGTTATGCCCCTTTTTCGACTTCAAAAAATCATTTTTTTTTTGGTTTCCCGATGATAACTTCAGTGATAGTTGGCCAAATCAAATGAAATTTGATATGTAGGTGTATCAACTTAAAATACAGGTCAAGTTTGAATCGGAGTGCAGTTCGTCAATTTTTGCCACAGTTATACCCCTTTTTCGACTTCAAACATTCATTTTTGGGGGTTTTCCGATGGTAACTTCAATGATAGTTGGTCAAATCAAATGAAATTTGGTACTGGGGTATGTAGGTGTATCAATGTAAAATGCAACTTCATTTCGAATCGGGGTGCAGTTTGACAACGTTTGCCAGAATTATGCCCATTTTTTGACTTAGAAAATTCTTTTTTTTTGGTTTCCTGTTGATAAATTTAGTTACTGTTGACCAATTCAAATAAAATTTGGTATGTAGGTGTATCAACATAACATACAGGTCAAGTTCAAATCAGGGTATGGTCCAACATTTTTGGCCAGAGTTATGTACCTTTTTCGACTTTGAAAAATTCAGTTTTTTTTCAAATCTCGAATTGCACACTTTTTTCGGGAGACGTGCAGCCTTTTATTGGGCTTTATTCTGAAGTGCCGGTGCCATAACTTAATGTCTTCATATTCTGTGGATGTGCTTCACATTATTTTGGAATTGCAATTATTTTGTCTGTGAGGATTTGCCTTGTTACAATTTATGGGAGAGTGCCACTAGGCACTCTCCCATAAATTGTAACCAGGGAAAGAGATATGGAGAAATTTGGATGACCTAAAATAATTTTGCACTCTACCAGTAAAATATTTGAGTGCAAGCTAAACACAGCAAATTGCACAAAAGAGGTGGACAGCAAGACAAGCAGATATCTGGTAGAGTGCTGGGAGCCAATATTTGGGCTTTTTATACTCCCAGCGGAGGTATATAGGATCTGCCTTGTCTGTCCCGAAATTCAATCATGAATAACTTGTAAAGTACTTGTTTGGGTGACTTGATATTTGGTATGCAAGTGGATCCTATTGCTGTGTCATTGCCCATCTGTCTGTCAGTCCATCCATCCATCAGTCTGTCCTTCCATCAGTCCGTCCATACGTCCGTTCTCATGAGAGATACATTGTGTGACTAGTGTTTTGAAATTAGACACACAAGTTATGGATACCATGTTCTCACAAGAGGTGCATTATGTGGCTATCCGTTAACATATAGGTACCTTATGTAGCTATGTATGGTAGCCACAGAGTTTTATGGACTAAGTTAGCCACACAATGTATCCTTTGTTTGTCCATCCGTCCCGAAATTCAATCATGAATAACTTGTAAAGTACTTGGTTGAGTGACTTGATATTTGGTATGCAAGTATAACCTATTGTTGTATACCCGTAATGAAATGCAGGTGTCGTTCGAGATTTTATTGCCAGAGTCATTGCCCTTTATGAACGTAGAATATTTGTGTATACCCCAAAACTGTATTACCTATAGTCAGGCTTGCATTGTTAAATAAGTGTGGGTATCTTTTTGTGTCACCATATGGTGACACTTTATTTTCCTTCCCTTTTCTGAGTATCAAAATGAAGCACCTATACAATGTGCTAACATATTTTTAAAAATCGACTTGATAGCAATCTTTATTTTGGGTTGGCCTACACATTGTGGGGGTATTTTGTTAGCTGTGCTTACAAACAGGTCTAGTTTCTAAAGTTCAGGGGCCTCAGTTTAAAGGCTTTGAACTCTGTTGATGTGCTTCATTTTATCTTTGAAATAACATTATTCAGTCTGCAAGGATTAGCCTTCTTACAATTTATGGGTGAGTGCATATAGGCACTCTCTCTGTAAATAATAAGAAGGCAAAGACATGTAAACTCTATTATTCATTTAACCCTTTACCCAACCTAACGGCCAAAACCGGCCAGTGCTATTCGCAAAAATCGCCAATTAATTAGGCTTTCCCAAACCCAGTTTGGGAAAGACTCTTGTTATTCTTTTTCAATTTTTTTCTTCTCTATTTTTTTTAGGCTTTCCCAAACCCAGTTTGGGAAAGACTCTTGTTATTCTTCTTTTTCAAAATTTTTCTTCTCTATTTTTAGCTCAACTTTGGCGAAGCCAAATTTGAGCTTATGCCATGGCCAGTCGTCTGTCTGTCCATCAACAATTCAATACGGCTCGGGCTAGAGGCTGTATTTATGAACCGATCTTTACGAAACTTCTTGGGTACCTTTGTTATGACCGTGGGACGAGAATGAGTGTTTTTGGGTCGGTCCGAAATTCAAGATGGCCGATGGCAGCTATTTGGTACAAAATTAGGTGCAATATGATTTTTGCACAGAACTTCCATATGAAAGCGCTGATTTGAATAGTTTTTTGTGTGAATGTTTAGTACCATGGGATACATCACATATAATACGTTTTTTTTTCTAGTGCATAAATTATGCAAATTAGATGAACTTTGATTTTTTCAGTGCTACTTCCACACAGTAAGTACACATGTCAATACGGCTCGGGCTACAGTCTGTATTTATAAACCGATCTTCACGAAACGTCTTGGGTACCTTTGTTATCACCTTGGGATGAGAACGAGTGTTTCTGGGTGGGGTCCAAAATTCAAGATGGCTGCCAGTGGCCATTTTGTACCGAAATTAGGTCCAATCAGTTTTTTGTCACAACTTCTATACAGCTCGTATTTAACTGAACTGATCTTCACAAAACTTCTTGGGTACCTTTGTTTTCACCTTGGGACAGGAACGAGTGTGTTTTAGGGTGCCTTTGTTATCACTGTGCTATGAGAACAAATATTTTGGGGTTCAGTCAGACCCACTCTGGGACTCAAAGATTTCTTTTCTAGTTTAGCATCTGACTGTCACCCACCTTTACAATACTTTACCTATGCATTTATTACAGGCTACGGTCAGTATTTACGTACAGACCGTTACAATACTTTATATGATGTACCTTTGTTATCAGGTCATTACCTAGATGTTTGTCGTTGCTGTGTCACATACTATACATGTACATGTCTTAACAGATTGAGCTACAGTGTCATTGACACTTTCATTTTTTCTTTTTTTTTCTTTTTTTTTTAATTTTCTTTTCCCCTCTCAATTTTGTATGTTGAACTGCTCAAAAACAAGCTGTACGATTTCAACCAAATATGGCATACTTATGTAATGTCATAAAATCTAGTGAAATGAGGTATCGTCATGTCTGTGAAAATGCTTATTTTCAAAATATTCTGCCAAAAACGTCAAAATTTCACCTTTTTCAAATGTCTCAAAATTGTTAACAGTTACTTAGCTCAATTGTCTTGTCCCACACATGTAGAGCATAACATGATATACCAAAATCACCACAAAAATATTTCAAAATTAACTCCCTTTGGCCAAAAATGACATGAAAAAAAGCATTTTTCTTCAAAATTGACCAACTTCAAGAGCAAATTTCTCTTAATTTCAAGGTTGTCATAGCAAATTATTTTGGTATGGATACATGCAACAATGATTACAGAAGAAAGTTACTGTTTACTTTTTAAACTCAGATTTAACCCTCAAGCATAATGGGAATAAGAGTACTGTTTAAAAATGCCAAAATTAGCCAATATTGGATGCTTTTTATGTGTACCCATACTATGTATGGTACACATAATGCCGGCATCCGGGGTGGGCATCCGTCGTTCGTCCATCCTTTGTCCATCTGTCTGTCTGTCCATCTGTCCATCTGTGTCTGTCCGTCTGTCCATCTGGCATCCGTATCCATTTCTTTGGCATTCGATAACTTGAAAAATATTGCTTGGATTGTCAAGTTACTTGATATTTGTGTTCAGGTTACTGATGTGCTGAGCTGTATAGTTTTTGTTGTAAATCTGATAATTTGATCCTGAGATATTAACCCTTTATCCTTTATTCGATAACTTGAAAAATATTGATTGGATTGTCTAGTTACTTTATATTTGTGTTCAGGTTACTGATTTGCCGAGCTGTATAGTTTTGGTGTAAATCTGATGATTTGATCCCGAGATATTAACCCTTTATCCTTCAAATTGAAAATTCCTCCAATCCCTTTGGCATCCGATAACTTGAAAAATATTGCTTGGATTGTTAAGTTACTTTATATTTGTGTTCAGGTTACTGATGTGCCGAGCTGTATAGTTTTTAGTGTAAATCTGTTATTTTGATCCTGAGATATTAACCCTTTATCCTTCAAATTGAAAATTCCTCCAATCCCTTTGGCATTCGATAACTTGAAAAATATTGCTTGGATTGACAAGTTACTTTATATTTGTGTTCAGGTTACTGATGTGCCGAGCTGTATAGTTTTTGGTGTAAATCTGTTATTTAGATCCTGAGATATTAACCCTTTATCCTTCAAATTGAAAATTCCTCCAATCCCTTTGGCATTCGATAACTTGAAAAATATTGCTTGGATTGTCAAGTTACTTAATATTTGTGTTCAGGTTACTGATGTGCCAAGCTGTATAATTTTTGGTGTAAATCTGATAATTTGATCCTGAGATATTAACCCTTTATCCTTCAAATTGAAAATTCCTCCAATCCCTAAGGCATGAGATAACTTGAAAAATATTGCTTGGATTGTCAAGTTACTTGATATTTGTGTTCAGGTTACTGATGTGCTGAGCTGTATAGTTTTTGGTGTAAATCTGATAATTTGATCCTGAGATATTAACCCTTTATCCTTTATTCGATAACTTGAAAAATATTGATTGGATTGTCTAGTTACTTTATATTTGTGTTCAGGTTACCGATTTGCCGAGCTGTATAGTTTGGGTGTAAATCTGATGATTTGATCCCGAGATATTAACCCTTTATCCTACAAATTGAAAATTCCTCCAATCCCTTTGGCATCCGATAACTTGAAAAATATTGCTTGGATTGTTAAGTTACTTTATATTTGTGTTCAGGTTACTGATGTGCCGAGCTGTATAGTTTTTAGTGTAAATCTGTTATTTTGATCCTGAGATATTAACCCTTTATCCTTCAAATTGAAAATTCCTCCAATCCCTTTGGCATTCGATAACTTGAAAAATATTGCTTGGATTGACAAGTTACTTTATATTTGTGTTCAGGTTACTGATGTGCCGAGCTGTATAGTTTTTGGTGTAAATCTGTTATTTAGATCCTGAGATATTAACCCTTTATCCTTCAAATTGAAAATTCCTCCAATCCCTTTGGCATTCGATAACTTGAAAAATATTGCTTGGATTGTCAAGTTACTTAATATTTGTGTTCAGGTTACTGATGTGCCAAGCTGTATAATTTTTGGTGTAAATCTGATAATTTGATCCTGAGATATTAACCCTTTATCCTTCAAATTGAAAATTCCTCCAATCCCTAAGGCATGAGATAACTTGAAAAATATTGCTTGGATTGTCAAGTTACTTGATATTTGTGTTCAGGTTACTGATGTGCTGAGCTGTATAGTTTTTGGTGTAAATCTGATAATTTGATCCTGAGATATTAACCCTTTATCCTTTATTCGATAACTTGAAAAATATTGATTGGATTGTCTAGTTACTTTATATTTGTGTTCAGGTTACCGATTTGCCGAGGTGTATAGTTTTGGTGTAAATCTGATGATTTGATCCCGAGATATTAACCCTTTATCCTTCAAATTGAAAATTCCTCCAATCCCTTTGGCATCCGATAACTTGAAAAATATTGCTTGGATTGTCAAGTTACTTAATATTTGTGTTCAGGTTACTGATGTGCCAAGCTGTATAATTTTTGGTGTAAATCTGATAATTTGATCCTGAGATATTAACCCTTTATCCTTCAAATTGAAAATTCCTCCAATCCCTAAGGCATGAGATAACTTGAAAAATATTGCTTGGATTGTCAAGTTACTTGATATTTGTGTTCAGGTTACTGATGTGCTGAGCTGTATAGTTTTTGGTGTAAATCTGATAATTTGATCCTGAGATATTAACCCTTTATCCTTTATTCGATAACTTGAAAAATATTGATTGGATTGTCTAGTTACTTTATATTTGTGTTCAGGTTACCGATTTGCCGAGCTGTATAGTTTGGGTGTAAATCTGATGATTTGATCCCGAGATATTATCCCTTTATCCTTCAAATTGAAAATTCCTCCAATCCCTTTGGCATTCGATAAGTTGAAAAATATTGCTTGGATTGTCAAGTTACTTTATATTTGTGTTCAGGTTGCTGATGTGCCGAGCTGTAAAGTTTTTGGTGTAAATCTGTTATTTAGATCCTGAGATATTAACCCTTTATCCTTCAATAAATCTGTTATTTAGATCCTGAGATATTAACCCTTTATCCTTCAAATTGAAAATTCCTCCAATCCCTTTGGCATTCGATAACTTGAAAAATATTGCTTGGATAGTCAAGTTACTTTATATTTGTGTTCAGGTTACTGATGTGCCGAGCTGTAGAGTTTTTGGTGTAAATCTGATAATTTGATCCTGAGATATTAACCTTTTGTCCTTCAAATTGAAAATTCCTCCAGTCCCTTTGGCATTCGATAACTTGAAAAATGTTGCTTGGATTGTCAAGTTACTTTATATTTGTGTTCAGGTTGCTGATGTGCCAAGCTGTAAAGTTTTTGGTGTAAATCTGTTATTTAGATCCTGAGATATTAACCCTTTATCCTTCAAATTGAAAATTCCTCCAATCCCTTTGGCATTCGATAACTTGAAAAATATTGCTTGGATAGTCAAGTTACTTTATATTTGTGTTCAGGTTACTGATGTGCCGAGCTGTAGAGTTTTTGGTGTAAATCTGATAATTTGATCCTGAGATATTAACCCTTTGTCCTTCAAATTGAAAATTCCTCCAGTCCCTTTGGCATTCGATAACTTGAAAAATGTTGCTTGGATTGTCAAGTTACTTTATATTTGTGTTCAGGTTGCTGATGTGCCGAGCTGTAAAGTTTTTGGTGTAAATCTGTTATTTAGATCCTGAGATATTAACCCTTTATCCTTCAAATTGAAAATTCCTCCAATCCCTTTGGCATTCGATAACTTGAAAAATATTGCTTGGATAGTCAAGTTACTTTATATTTGTGTTCAGGTTACTGATGTGCCGAGCAGTATAGTTTTTGGTGTAAATCCGATAATTTGATCCTGAGATATTAACCCTTTATCCTTCAAATTGAAAATTCCTCCAATCCCTTTGGCATTCGATAACTTGAAAAATATTGCTTGGATTGTCAAGTTACTTTATATTTGTGTTCAGGTTGCTGATGTGCTGAGCTGTAAAGTTTTTGGGGTGAATCTGTTATTTAGATCCTGAGATATTAACCCTTTATCCTTCAAATTGAAAATTCCTCCAATCCCTTTGGCATTCGATAACTTGAAAAATATTGCTTGGATAGTCAAGTTACTTTATATTTGTGTTCAGGTTACTGATGTGCCGAGCTGTATAGTTTTTGGTGTAAATCTGATAATTTGATCCTGAGATATTAACCCTTTATCCTTCAAATTGAAAATTCCTCCAATCCCTTTGGCATGAGATAATTCAAAAAATATCAATCCGATTGCCATGTTACTTTATATATTTATTCAGGTTACTGATGTGCTGTGCTGTATAGTTTTTATGTAAATCTGATAATTTAATCCGGAGATATTAACCCTTTATCCATCAAATTAGACACTCCTCCAATCCATTTCTATATGTACCCATACCATGTATGGTGTACATAATGTTGGCATCCGTGGTGGCCCTCCGCCATACAGCATTCTACTAGTTGCGCGTATGGGTACACATCTGACGATTTCATCGGCCTATTTTTTCTATCATTTTGGAAAGGGTTAATTTAAAACACTTTCCATATGTATTCACAATTGACTACTGAGGATATTTGCTGTTGTAAGTTTTCTTGTAAAGTTTATTCCCATTCTGGTTGCATCAAAGTAGGTACCGTCCAAAAAAACTCCAATTTTTTTCAGAATTTCAAACACTTTGCTTTGCTATATGTAGTCTGCCTTTTCACAGTAAAAAGTTGGGAAAGCCTGTAATTTCTCTAGTTTTCATTAATTTTTCATTTTTTGTCTCAGAAACATATATTATGACTCCTCTTTGGAACGAGCTCATTGAGGGGTCATTACCTATGTTTTTGAGACAAAAAATGAAAAAAATGATTTACACAATAATTTTGTTTGCAAGTGTTGCCTGCTTTTCATGTTAGGTAAAGGGTTAAAGGGATGTACCAGTAATTTGTATCCTTAGTTTCTACAGCCAAAGACACAGTCTAAAAACTTTTCACTGCTTTTTTCCACTTGATGCAGTGGCATATTGACTCTTCACTGATGACATAAGGGCAATTCCACTCAAGGTAGGACATGACAGGTGAAAATTATAATTGGCTATATCCATTATAAATTGCTTGATTTGTGTAGCCAATATATCAAAGTTAACTGAAATAACAAAATTTACCACGAGTTTGTAAGTACTTCTGAAATTTTTAAAAATTATTTGAGGCTATACATTTTAAAGTGTGTTATAACTACACCATGGATGTTATTTGCAAAAGAAGTATTCATGTTTTTAGATTGATTAGACTATTATTTCATGATGTTTATTGAAGAATAAGGTTGTGTGATAATTATTTAGAAGTTTGGATCATTATTCAAACAAACATATTAATACTCAATTCTTCTGAAGTTATAGGTGTTTATAATGTTACGTCAGTCACGATAAAGTACCTTACATTGATGCCATAGACATGGGTATGCACAGAAACCAATGGCATTGTAAAATCTCCTCCTTCATTACAGTTGAAATAAATTGAGCAAATTATTATTTGACTTTATGAGATAGAACATAAATATTTTGACCATCGAAAAATGTCACGTCAGTCACACGTTACGTCAGTCACAGACTGTTACGTCAGTCAAATTGTGAAATTTTCGCAGACTGCACATGTATTAATTATATAAGACCCTAATTTTGTACAAATTCATTTTTAGCTCAACTTTGGCGAAGCCAAATTTGAGCTTATGGCATGGCCAGTCATCCGCCTGTCCATCTGTCCATCAACAATTCAATACGGCTCGGGCTAGAGGCTGTATTTATGACCCAATCTTTACGAAACTTCTTAGGTACCTTTGTTATGACCGTGGGACGAGAACGAGTGTTTTTGGGCCCGATCCGAAATTCAAGTTGGCCACTGGTAGCCATTTTGTACAAACTTAGGTGAAATCAGATTTTTGCGCAGAACTTCCATATGAAAGCGCTGATTTGAATAATTTTTTGTATGAATGTTTAGTACCATGGGATACATCACATATAATACAGGTTTTTTTCTCGTGCAGAAATTATGCAAATTAGATGAACTTTGATTTTTTCAGTGCTACTTACACACAGTAAGTACACATGTCAATACAGCTCGGGCTAGAGGCTGTATTTATCAACCAATCTTCACGAAACTTCTTGGGTACCTCTGTTATCACCTTGGGACGAGAACGCGTGTTTCTGAGTGCGGTCCAAAATTCAAGATGGCTGCCAGTGGCCATTTTGTACTGAAATTAGGTCCACCAATCAGTTTTTTGTACACAACTTCTATACGGCTCAGGCTAGAGGCTGTATTTATGAACCGATCTTTACAAAAGTCATTTAAGTGGATTTTAACTGGTAAAGTGCTGAGTTTTTTCTGACAACAAATCAAAGCTCATCATATACTGCTCTATTACATTTAATTGGATAATGCCTTATAGGCACTATCCAATTAAATGTCAGAGAGCAAGGTATTGTATAAAAAATCTGATTCATATCAGGGACAATAAAGGCTTCCTCAGGCAAATGTAGCTACAGACAGTTATTGCCTGTCACTTTTAGTAAAGCCCAAATATGGGCTTCCAGCACTCTACTAGAAAACACAAGAAGCAGGAAAGATTAAAATAAGTCAATTAGATAAGCAATTTTGCATAATTGTTCAAATCTGAAGACACAGAAATCTTTGTTCAAACTTGTTACGTCAGTCACGTTACGTCAGTCACGCAAACTTTTCATCCCTCACTGTAATATACCTAATGTTTCTCAAAAACAGTGATCATGTTTTATCATGTGTTCATCATAGATATATATATATATAAACTGGACATGTCCTGCGAATAGTTTGATGAGACTATTTAATAATCTGAACCACCAGAAAAAGTCATGGCCTTTTTGTGTTACGTCGGTCATGACACAAAATTCCACCCTGCTTCCAGGTATTTTCTAGAAGGATGTTCTTTCTTATGCTACTGTATAGTTTGGAGGCATGACATAATACTATGGCAAATTTAATTTAAATTTACAGTCACTAGGTATATAAAAATAAGCAAAATATGTCAACCTGTTACGTCAGTCACGCGTGGAACAGCCCATAACATGAATCTGATCAGAACATATCTTGAATCAGGGTTTCCTCTTGGGGTAAAATGTGGGGCCCTTTGGTGCCTAGGGGAAAACAAAGTTTGGCTGTATTATCAATGACATTAGCTGACAAACCATACTAGATCCGAAACTCATGTAGCATTATAACTAACATCATCAAAGTTGTTCGCAAGATGAAATCCGCAATGATAATGTCAGATTGGTTACAGGTAGGCACATTCTCTCTTTTAACACTGCTCATAGTATGTGTCAAACTCACACAGGAACATTCCATTTGGGTAATATATGGTTTGGGGGAAAATTGGTCAGAAGAATGAAACCCTAAAAGGGACCCCCTGCCTCCCTGGTGGAAACCCTGCTTAAATATATGGATAAAAGGATGTATGCATTTACAAATTAAATTTTTGGGGGGCATATAGTGTTTGTCATCTCCATCCGTTCATCCATCTGTCCATGTGTCCATCAGGAAGATTACCGTGTCCACTCCATAACTCTTGAGATGCTTCGTTGGATTCAGTTGAAACTTGGCATACATGTTGCTTATCGGGAGACGATGTGTCGCAATTCCAGCGCTTTACCAGTTAAAAGCCTTGGTATTTGAAACTCGGTTAAGAGCCTGGTAAATATTGTCTGTCTGTACGTCCATCCGTCTGTCCATTCATCTGTCCGTCTCTCTCTCTCTCTCTTTGGAGAGCCTGGATTGTCCTCAGAATCTCCTGTGGTTTTATAAAATCACAATTTGCATCACATCGTGAGCATCCGCATTGTTGCAGCCCTACATCACTATAAAGTACATAAAGAAAAAAACAGAACACAAAGCACAGCAGATGTAGCAAAAATGAAAGCATTACAAAGCAGGCAATACCAAAATAAATGAGCCGTATGTCCCTCCCCTCCATCCCACCCATTAGCCATTCCATGCATGAAGAGATCTCAACATGTACAATATGTATCGAAGATGTAACCTATATATTTCAACACTAAAAGTCCATCTCTCTATATTAATAACAACTTCTTCTATTTACTGATGGAAAGCTCTTCATGAAAAGCTTTCACCAATAAATAGAGGAAATTTATAATGTACCCGGTACCTCAAGAAATTTTGGCTATAACAGTTTAACACTTCATTAATCATCTCATTTTGACAAGCATTGTATGCATCAATCTGTACACAAGCACTGATGATATGATATATCTTCTGTCTATAGTAACAACTTACAGTAAAAATAACTGCAATAAACTTAACCCTTTATCCAATGCAGACGATATCAAAATTTATTATTTTAAATATCATTTTTTAAAATTTTTCAAAAAATTTCAACAAAACCATATCATGTGACCCCTCGTTGGAACGAGCTCGACGAGCTCGTTCCAACGAGGGGTCACATGATATGGTTTTGTTGAAATTTTTTGAAAAATAATATTTTTTCAACTGCTGAATTTGCATATTACGCGGACGGATGCGGGCGATTCGTTGGGTCAAGGGTTAAGTGTACTGCTGCTCCTGCACTGATAAGATCAGAATCTGACATCATTTTCAGGAAATCTCTCGGTCAGAGCTTTCCAGAAAATGATGTCAGCTTCTGCTCTTATCTGTGAAAGATATATAGTTATAGTGGTTATCCTACAACTTATTTTGACTTATACTGTATGCTATTTACTGGTGGAAAATTCTCCATGAAAGGCTTAAATAGCATAGTTTCTGGTCTACCACAAGAATTTTGACAAACAATTCACCCATCAACTTGTTTTGACTTGAACTGTATGCATCACTCTGTAAACTAGCACTAGAAATAATAAACAATATCATTAAGAACACCACCTAACACATTTGTTAAAATTCAAGGGTGCACACACCCTGATTGGGAAAGGGGCCCATCCTGTTGTGAATACAGTGGAGCCCACTTAATTGGATATCTCTTAACTGAATAACCCTGTTCATTGCATATAATTTCTCAACACAAAACAATTTACCATACCTCCAGTACAAATTTGACCTGTTAATTGAATATAGGTTATAGAGAAAACTCCTGTTAATTGAATAAAAAGTTTTGTAACCTATCGAGAAATTACCCTGACTCTACCCAGTTTTCTTTTGTTTATAGACCAAGTTGGCCTCTTTTCATCCAAAACAGCCATTTAATCTGTTATAATTTTTTTTTGGCAGACCTCATGGAGCTCTGTCAAACAAGATATAATAGAATAAATACAAAGTTTATCTCTAGAATACAGGAAAGTGACACAATCCCTGTTAATTGAATACTCCTGTTAATTGAATAATTTTCATTGGCAAAGTGGCTATTCAATTAATAGGGTTCCACTGTATTCGTGTCATTAGGACAGAATTGGGAAATTTTATAAAGTACTTTTATGAAGAGTTTTCTTGAAAAAATTTAGCTTCATATCATAGTTATTGCAATGTGTTCAACCGGTAGTCTGCAGTATGATTTCATGATGAAGACATCAAAATACAATAGATTAAAATGGAGAAAACGACTACTATCTAATCTTTTTTTCATTGGTAGATGATTTGTTATTCAACATGTATGTCGAATGGTTGTCGCAGGCACGTTTTCAGTATGTAAAGTTCATTGTTCAATTCTGTTACCTCCCTTGTTGTGTCTCTCCAATGTTTGCTAAAATGCATTCCAGTGAACATTGGAGAAACACATCAAAGGGGATAAAAAGTTAAAAAATGAACATTTATAATACATTCTGAAAAGTCCCATGCCTTCGATCTGCAGACCATGCCCTTGACACAAATTCACTTGTTTTAAATCAAAGCTACTGGTATTATTAAACTGAGATGTGAAGTATATGTGCTCAGTTTATTTTTGGTTAATACAGCTGAGTCTGTTGCATTCATACCCTAAACCGTATTCACACTATTTACTGGAAGAAACGCAAAAGTTCACAAGAGAACAATATCATGTTTATATCGTTAATCACGATCTTCTTTCCCTAAAACAGTGATTGTTATTTTGGCTAATGTTGCCCAGGACTACTTTTATATGCTGTTCATGGGATATTCTTCCATTAACTGAACTCAAATTCACTTCTAATTGCCAATATGAATAACAAGTGGTGTTTAAGACCTGACAATACATGATGAGAATTGGAAAATTTGGACACCAAATTGGGAAAAAACTTACCTAAAAACTTACTTTTTCCCATTGGGAAAGGGCCCAAAGATCCTGTGTACCCCCAAATGGACTCCTAAAATTTATGTATCACAGTAATAAAGCTACAAACATTTCAACCGACTTCTTGTATATATTGATGAAATAACTTTTGAGTAGTCTCCCTTGAATCATAAAATCATACAAACATTCATTTTTTTCAAACAAAGCAAATTTTCAATGTTTCCAAGTGTGAATGTAGTACACAAAAAGCATGTTACAGTGCTGGAAATGAACAAAATTGATGGAGGCAGTTTTAAGCTCCCTTGAAATCAAAGAAGGGAGTAAATTGCACCCATAAAATGTTAGTATATGAATTTTGAGGGAATACTGTCACCAAACACCAGACACTTTAAATGTACAAGGACCTGCTGAACTATAACAGTAACTTGCCTCTGGCCACAGAGTGCAGTTTTCTCAAAGCAACACACATTTATATGCCCTCACAGTATAGTAGTGCTCCACAGTATTTTTCAACAAGTGCATTTTGTAGCTCCCGTAAAATAGAAAACACGGGCACTGACTGGAGCAATTGCACCCATCTCATTTCCAGGACTGATGTTAGGAAATCATAATACTGATGATAGAATTAACCCTTTACCCAACGCAGATATTACCAAAATTTATTATTTTAATTAGTTTTTAAAATTTTTCAAACAATTTCAACAAAACCATATGTGACCGCTAGTTGGAACAAGCTTGACCGATTATTTATTTATTTGTTGTTAAAGGACATTCTCAGCTTCACTCTTCATTTTATGATGCTAAAATAGGCAAAGGGAGATCAGAAAAGTTGATATTGGTATGTGTGATATTCTCTCGAAAAAGTGCTATTAACACCCAATACTGAGAAATATTGGTACCAGTAATACAGTACCACAACAACAGCCAAGTGCTAGTACCTGTTGAGAACCCTAGCCCCTGGGGTCATATTTAATTTCCGAAATATCTTGGGGGTAGGCCCCTGCGAATATGGATTTTTTTTCGACTCGACTTTGACTTGAACTTGCTAAAAAATGTTCGAGTCGACCAAACATCAAATTCGAACCAATTTAGCTGAAACCAAGTGTTCAAGTGTGGTTTCGTATGCGATATTTCCAGTTTAAAATAGCCACATTGGGATTGTTTTGGCATTGTACTGATGATTTATCCACATATTCATGCTAACATTCAACAGTTCATATGTTACCAATGCAGTACACTTGAATGCATGGTTGAATAGGAGACAAAGAATCAGTATGTACCTGTGATTGCTTCATCCCCTTCTTGACTGTAAGCTTAGCATCGTCCGATCTTGCTTTATCATGAAGCGATGGATGCTTCATACTGAAGTGTACCAGAGGTGAGATGTAGTCCCTGTCGCTTGAGTTTTCTCCGAAGTCTTACATGCATTACACATGTATAGCCATGCCTTTATCCACTGAAATATGGGTGTATTACCGATGTCATATGGAATCATGCGACATGCGTGATTCCAAATGATATTGGTAATACACTGTAAGTTCAATATTGACAATGTGTGCTTGTGGTTCATGCTCAATTCCTCACATATACGAATGTACGTATACTGAGACATTTATTAATAACTTTTTTTTCATTTGATTTTTAGCTCAACTTGACAAAGTCAAGCTGAGCTATTGTCATCACTTCTCGTCCGTCGGCGTACGTACGTACGTCGTCTGTCGGCATTCGTACGTACGTATGTCTTCACTTATAACTTACCAAGGTCAAGTTTGTCAAGTTGAGCTACAGTGTCATTGACACTTTCATTATATTAATGATTTTATTTTCGACTCGAATTTGAATCAAATTTCGAACAATCGAATATTCGCAGGGACCTATATGGGGGCCGTCAGATTTTAAAACAGTTGGTTCAGGAAAAACATTTAAATACTCTTCTTATCACACAATCACCATCAAATACTAATTACAGAAATATCATTCACAACACATGTAATAAATGCATGATGTCAGAATTCAGCATCGACGTAACATTGTGGGTTGGTTTCCAAAGTAGAATTGAATTATTGTGGGCATGGTGGCTCAGTAGGTGGAGGTGCAGGCTGCAAGCCAAGAGGTCCTCAGTTTGAATCCCACCTGCGGCAACCGCGTTGTGTCCTTGGGTAAGACACTTCACCCACTGCCCATGTGGAGGCATGGTGGCACTGTGTACTAAGACATATTGCACTTCGATCTTGCACTTGTCTTCAACCAATGCTAACCCTGCTTTTGTGGAGTTAGTATGTTGGGAGCTGACAGTTGATCGCCATTTCTCAGTGGTTCTCACTGGGTACACCGGCTTCCTCCAATTGTAAAACTGTTGCGGTCATGATCAGCCAGTGTGCAGAAACATGTGACCTTAAACACCAATAAATAAATAAATAATAAATAAATTGAATTAATCTCCTTTTATATTTCATGAACTGTTCAGCTTAATGTAAACAAATACATGTAGTAGATGGCATTTGCAAAAAACATTTCAAATAAGTAGAAGTTTTAATTTTTTATTTCAAAAACATAGCATATGCCCCTTCACCCCCCCACCCCATAATTGGAAGGTGCTCGATGGGCTTGTTCCAGTGAGGAGCCATAAGATATGTTTTCGAGGCAAAAATAAAAAAAAATATAAAAAAATGTTGGCGATTTTTGTGAAAGGTACTGGCCAGTTCGTCCCCTGACTTCCAATGTGTTCTATGTGCCAGTAGTCACATAGAACACATTGGAACTCAGAGGACGAGTTTTAGTTGTTATATTAGGTAAAAGATTAAATTGCACATTATGTGATAAAAAGAATCTCAAATTCATTACTGTTTGATGTGAAATCTCTGAACCTCGTTCTCTGAAAATCAGATGATCTCAGCTCGATTTTTGTGAACTTGGTTCAGAAATTTCATTTCAAATCATTGATCATCAGAGAGCCTCTGTTTCTCCCAAACTGCTTTTTCAAATACTTCCATGTTTGACATATAATATATTTGTAAGGTTGGTTTGAAAGTTTGTCCAAATGAAGCCAGAGGTGTGATGGGATGTCAGATTTTAGCATTGCGGCTTATGGAAAAAAACATTAAAAAACAGTTGTCAAACCACTGTCCAAATGCTCCCATATTCAACACCTTTACAGAGATGATTTGCAAGTTGGTTAAAAAATAAGACCTTGGAGTCAGAGGCGTAATAGGCTCCCAGATTAACACTGTGGGTAATGGAGAACATAAAATAAAAAATTGTCTCCCATAAACCTACTCAAAATACCTTCCTGGCATAAGATTAATTTTTGTTCAGAGAAAGAGAAGATTTACTTTATGGTAGAGATGGGCGATATACCGAAATATCGAACCGATATCAAAGCTGATACCGAAAAACCAAACCGAACCAATCATTGAATACCGAAACCGTCCAAATTTTCAATTTTAACTGCACTGTCTATTTACATAAGTATAAGGCCTTGTCTATGCTTGCTAGGAGTTGAAGAGTTCCTTTTCATGAGAGAAGGGCCAGGGCAATTGCCCTGAATTCCCACTAGACTACAAACTGTACATGTCCAGTAGCTTAGCAGTGATTTCCAGCAAAGTCTTGGCTGCCTTAACAGGCAGCCAAGACTTGACTAGAATTTACTGCCCAGGTGATATGTTTACTGTCAGCATTACCTCCAAAAGATGGCATGCTGAGGGCACATGCTCTGAGATCACTAACGTCTGAAATAGGCCTTTAAAGGTTAAGGTATGTTTAGGACAAGTCACAAAATTACTGTTGATGTGAACTGTGTTGGCAAAAGAATTCCAGTGTTGAACTCATTGGCAGTGGTATTTGTAGCAGTGTGATAGAAAGATCCAAGAACAACTTGTTCTAAAGTTTCCTAATGTGAATTTCCCTTCGGTACTGTCAGCAAATCTCTGTCATGTCAGATACCGAATACCGAACCGATACCGTGGTATGCCCGCCTAAAGATACCAAAACTGATACTAAACTCAAAATTCCAATACCGCCCATCTCTGCTTTGTGGGGTGTTACCGTACAGTTTCGCTAATCCCATCAATCTCTTCTTAAAAGGTTCAGAACGCTATCTTTTGGTCCAGCTCTGCATCGCAGGATATGAATTGCACTCAGCAATAGCATAAGTTTTAAAAAAAAAACATTGAATCTTCTTGTGAAGAATCAATGGGCCTTTGTCAGGTGATGGATGATTGAGGCCCTTTAGGCCTCTTGTTATAATTTATTACAGCATTCATTTCCACATTAAGATTGTTAATTCTTTTGTTTTTCAGACCATCTCAATGTGCCAAATTGAAATGCATTATACACTATTTTGAAAGAATCTCAGAATCATGGGATAGCTTGAGGGGCAAAATAACATTAACAAGACAAGTAAGTTGGATTATTGAACTTAATTTGGTTCTATCAGGGACCTTTTTGGGCTGGGGTTGACCAAAACAAATTGGATCAGCATTTTCTGTTATTTACATGATTTTTCATTTGAAACTGATTAGCTATAGTTGAAAATTGATTCGAAAACTGCGATGTGAATCCAGTTAAATCAAGTCCTGTTTTTGGGTGTCTACAGGGGCCGAATACGGGACCTTTTCCCAATGGCATTTGGGCCTGATTTTCCCCAATTCCCAACCCCAAATTTCCCAATGTCAGTCCCAACTCGAACAAAAATTGAATAGACAATTGGTGTCCTGACCTGGGTAGTCAATGGTTTTCTGAGTCCTTATGACTACCCAGTTCGGGACACCAATTCTACATAAAATTTAAATTGTTTTCCAAAGGAAGCTTGGAGAGTGTCTGAATTCGAATTTATTTATTTGTTTATTTATTTATTTATTTATTTATTTATTTATTTATTTATTGGTGTTTAAGGTCACATATTTCTGCACAATGGCTAACCATGACCGTGACAGTTTTACGGGTAGAGGAAGCTGGAGTACCCAGAGAGAACCACCGAGCAATGGCGAGCAACTGTCAGCTCCCCAACATACCAACTCCACACAAGCAGGATTAGCATTGGTTGAAGACAGGTGCACCATCAACGTGCAGTATGCCTTAGTACATAGCGTCACCGTGCCCCCACGTGGGCAATGGGGTGAAGTGTTTTGCCCAAGGACACAACGTGGTTGCGGCAGGTGGGATTCGAACTGAGGACCTCACGCATTGCAGCCTGCACCTCTACCAACAGAGCCACCATGCCCCCGTCTGAATTCAAAGGCAAATGACAACTTCTTCTAAATTAATAGTATGAGAACAGTTTGACAGATACTGCAAAGTTGATTATCATTGTTTTCCTTGCATGTATTTCATCCCTTGAGTGCAAGAAGGCTTTGCAATGCACTCAAGGAACAAATTTATCAATTCAATCAACTTGGATAAAATATCAGACATAAACCACTTAATTTTTATTTTTTTAAGTTTGCATTGGTTGCAAAAGAGACCACGTGGCAGCTTAAAGGACCACGTTGGAGGGCCTGAGAAACAGATTTTTAACTTTGTTAGGCCTTATTTTAAACTTTTATTATTTTTTGTATTATTTTTGTATTATGAGTAATTTGTGAAATGTAAATGTTGCCTAAAGCTCATGTTTGATGAAGGGTTTATTGGATAATTATTTTCTCAGCTAATTTAATCAATTTTTAATTTGTGAGGTCTTTATAAAAGTATGAAAGACCATTTTAATGATATTTGTTGATAATTAACATAAATTGTGTAATGATTTACACAATATTAACTGCATCAAATCTATATTATTACTATTATTATTCAGTTTATTGAAAGTAAACAAAATAACTCACAGTAACACACACTACTGTTGACAGAATGTAAATATAGATCAAATGTATTCATTGCAGGGTTAAAAAAATTGAAAATTTGCAGGACCCATAAACGCCAATTTTTTTTTGCGGGACCCTTTTTTTTGGTGGCACCCATTTTCACATTTACTCAAATACATGTACAATACTACATGCATTATATTGTTACAGTCAGTGGATTTATTTTGATGTTTGAAATTGAATGCAGTAAAGTATTAAAGAATGAAATAGTGTTTTTTTGTTGTTATTACTACAGTGGATCTCGCTTAATTGAATAAGGCTTTGGACACTCAGAAGAAAATATACAAATAACCGGTGTATACAAATAAGCGGGATCTATGAAGGGGCGAGTAATTCTGGCCAGGCACGGCACAAAATCTGAATAATTATGATTCAGGGATTCACTTCAATGAGTTGCCATCATATGAAAAGGTGTGCTTTATCATGAAAGTTTATGTTTGACTTATAGATTAAAGTCATGAAATAAAAAAAAATATCCCATTTGTGCATTGACGTTCGTGTTTTTATTACTCCATGTACCATAGTAAAATTTAAAAGGACAATCGTAATGTTGACATACTAAAACTGTGTAGTGTTTCAACAGTTGTGGTAATTCGCCATCTTCAAACACGTTTCCATTGATGATTCTAACAAACGTGTTCACATTCAAAACTCCATGCACACGATAGTGGCTGTGCTCTGTACAAATCACACATTTGACACGGCCTGCAACTCATGTTCGAAACGGGAAAACACGTGGCGTGAAAGCGGGCCAATTCCCTGTCAATGGCATTGGTTTCTTAATTCATATCCCTCTTGGGACTATTCGAGCAAGACACATGTGCAGTTGCCGGCATTCTATTTGTGCTTGGGAATTTCCAGAATGCACTCTGCATGTCAAATGGATCAAGTATATTTTGATTCCAGGGAATATTTATCTGCACGTTGAGTTAAATAACATTCAACTTTGCTGGGCCAGTAGACGCTGATGTCTCAGAACAAACCGCCCACCTCTCACTCTTATTAATTTAAGGATTTATGTGCTATGTCGTTTCCATGTCGTGCAGCCAGATCGAATTTGTAAGTAAATGTACACGGACAGTGTTACGAACTTGCGTATTTCGACATTTTTGGAGAACTCCGATTTCCTTTTGAAAAGGCGAGCTGGCAATTTTTCAAAGCATATTGCATTGCACTTTATGAGTATATTGCTGTGTGGTGCCCCCCCCCCCCCTCCCCAAAATGATGAGAACGGTAAATCGGTCCCGCTAAAAACATTTTGTGGGAACGGCACGGGGAACGAAAAACGATCGCTCCCGCAATTTTTTTAAGCCTGCATTGAATTTTAAATACATCACCTAATAATCTGTTAACTCTTCATGAGCAGCAACATAAGGAGCATATGACACATTCAAATTCTCTAGATTAACTAAAAAAAAATATATTTTTGCTTCAGAAACATAGCTCATGACCCCCTCATTGAGACAAGCTCAGTGGGCTTGTTCCAATGAGGGGTCATAAG